>PVJX010024148.1:17147-28502 GCA_004027295.1 Dolichotis patagonum | reverse complement strand
TTGGATGCTGAATGAGTGTATCATAGAGCTATTAACTCTGGCAAGTCACTTAGTTCGACACCAGTTTCTTTATACATGAGAAAAATAAAACTACAAGGGCCGGGGATTTAGCTCAGTGGCTTAAGCGCCTGCCTGGCAAGCGTGAGGTCGAGAGTTCGATCCCCGGTACAAAAAAAAAAAACAAAAAAAACCCCAAAAAACTACATAATCCACGGATGTTCAAGAATCAAATCAAGTAATACCAATAAAAGGATTTTGTAAACTGTAAACATTTACCCATCATTACTGGTAGGCTGTGAAAGCACAGATAATATACATTTGATGTACTGTCTTAAAAGGTTAAGATTATAAGAGAGTTAAGATGTTTTAATGAAAATAGAGTTGACATATTTTTCAAAGCTCTTAAACTGGGTGTGATGGCAAATGACTATAATTCCAGTTACTTAGGAGGATTCCAAATTCAAAGCTAGTCTGGGCAATTTAGCCAGACCTTGTTTCAAAATGAAAAATAAAAAGGGCAGGAGATGTACTTCAGGGGCAAAGTGTCCTGGATTCAACTCCTAGTACTGGGGAGAGAGGGCTAAGGAGAAAGAGGGGGAGAGAGAGAGAGATTAATTCTTTTTGTGGCCCTGGCTACAGTGCAGTGCTTATTTGAAGATGCAGATCCACTACCAAACTACGTGAAGCTCTGATCCTTTGACCTGTTCCATTTCTAACTTGGGTGGATTCGCTCCCCACTGCACTTTTTTTTTTTTTTTTTTTGTGGGTACTGGGAATCAAACTCAGGCACTTGTGCTTGCCAGGTAGGCACTGCACCACTGAGCTCTGGATTCATCCTTTCTCAAGCAAACTGGTGGTCCCCACTTCTAGGAGGTCACCACACTGATGCTGAATTTAGCGTGGATAACCGATGGGTGTACACACTAATAGCTTGGACCTGCTGGGCAAAAGCAATCCCTCCTCTTCATCCTTCCAAGTACAGTAGCTAGGAGTGCAGGCATGTACTGAGGTATGCAGCCCTTTCTTTATTTTTTAAAGTATTGAGGATTAAATCCAGGGCCTTGCACAAGCACTCTACCATTGAGCTACACCTCCAGACCTTTTAAAAAATTTCAAAGTTCTGAGACATGATTTTGCTAAGTTACACAGTCTGACCTCAGATTTGTGATCCTTCTGCCTCAGCTTCCTGAGCAGCTGAGATTACAGACATGGGTCATGACTTCTGGTCCCTTCCTTCCTTTTTAGATTTCTCTTTCATCACTTTAGTTGACGATGCCATAGGCTTTGTGGTTGGTTTTTCAATGTCCAGACTGTCTTAGACCACTGCTAGGTTACTTTTCCTACAATACTGCTTCTTTGTGTCCATTCATTCTCCTCCAAATTCTAGTTTCTAAATGTAAGTTTGGGATTTACCATTGCATACCATGGGGCACAACAGTGTGATCTGTGAGAAGACCACAGACTTTGAGTCAGAATGGATTTGAATTCTGGATCTGTTATCTGTATTTATGATCTTAGGGAGGGAACTTAATTATACCTCAATTTCATTTTAAAAAACGGGAATTCAGTTATGTACTTCACAGGGTTAAGCACATTGTTGAGCTTTAATCAAATATGTTTTAGATTTTGATCTTTATTTATACTCTAGGGTTCTCATGTAAGAGAAACCACGTGATATCTAAGCTTGTGTGTCTGATTTATTTCAATTAACATTACAGTCTCAAGGTACAGAGTGGAGTGAAAAGGGATGAAAAAAGAATTAAGATGTGTTATACACATGTACCAACTACCAATGAGGAATATAATCATTATGTACTACATAATTAACTAGTATACAAATGTATACTAGTTAAAAATTAACTGAAAAAAAATTTTAGTTTCTGATCCTTCAAATAAAACACACACACACACACACACACACACACCCCACAAAGAAAAATAAGATGTGCTCATTTGGAATAAATATGTGTGCTATACGTTTATAATTTTGTTTGCCTCATTTAATAAGCTGATAATATATCTAATTTTAAAGCTCAAGAAGGTAAAAAGCCAAAACTGCAAAGGGGAACAACTTAACAAAAAAAAATCACATTTGTCACCAAAATAAATATTTTAATATATTCAGATGTCTCCCTGGTCAAATCATAAACTATAAATCCACTTAAATTGGAAAGTGATATACTCATTTTTGCCTACAGATGAGGATATTTTTCGAAGAAACAATACTTGCAATGAGAAACAAGTTAGGAGGCTAGGGTAGGTACTGCAGGTGCTAACAAGGATCTGATGAGAAGGCCATTGAGAGAAACAGAGTCCATAAAGAAAAAGGTCAAATTGGTAAGACCTGGTGGATGATTAGATCCAGGTACTATGGAGAGGGAGGATCACAGGTCACTTCCAGGTTCCCAGCAGGATGGCTGGAAGAATGGCAGTACCAACTGCAGGTATACAGGCCTGGGAGAAAGATGCTGAATTCAAATTCAAACATTTGTATTTATTTTGAAGTTCTGTTTAAGGTAAAGAGTGGAACTTGAAGCAGCACATGGAGGGAGATGAGATCAAGCAAAGTGGAGCCTGAGACATCTTGAAGGAATACTAACATTTAAGGGCAAGAGGAAGAAGAGATCAAAAGTTACAGAGATAACTAGGAGCAAACAGAAAGTGTGCAGAAGAGTATAAAGTGTGAAGTTACAAAATTTAAATACATAGATTTAAATACATAAATTTAAAACATAGCAAGCAAAAGGAGTAAGTACTAAAATAAATGCAGAAAGAGTGATAAGGATAAAATATGTTACTAAAACTGGCAATCAGAAATCTACTAATGAAGGAGAGCAGTTCAATGGAGCAATGGGGCGGAACCAGATTTCTGTGGGCTTGATTGAGGGTTAAGGAGGAAATGGGTAGCAAGAAAGAAATTGCACCCCAGTTTGAAAAGTCTAGATGAAAAGGGACTGGAGCAACAAGCTGTTTGAGTTAGTGATTTAAGTAATGGAGATCCAAGAGAATCAAAGAATCAGAAAAACGTATCACCAAGAGCCCAGAGTGATATTTCAAGAAAGGGGAGCAACAGATCAAAGAGACTGAAATACAAAGAGCAGTGTGTTACAAGGCACAGAATGTGGACTTTGAATGAGACATGTCTAATCCTGTGCCTGCCACTTACTGGCTATGAGATGAGTTGCGCATTTCAGGACCTTGGTTTCCTCATTCCAGAGGGGGAGGACCACACATGTGCAATGAGGGTGCAAGTCAGAGAGGCTGCATCCCAAGCGCCTAGCACAAGCGCCTTTGCTTGGCTCACAGAAGGTACTCAATGAACGCTAGCTTGCTGCTTCCCTCAGAGGTCATGGGGAGATAGAGGAGTGATTGAGGACTCCTTGATTGAGGAGTGAAGACGTATAAAGTTGTTCATGGTCAGGTGTTTGGTTGTGAAACATTAAAAATAGAGAATGATGGCTGAAAGTGGAAACAGTTTGACAGTTAATCATGTCTGAAGTACAGACAGAATGAAGGAAAAGCACCAAAGGGAAGTGAGACTAGGGGTGTAGGACCTTGGTGTCTCATCTGTGATTAGCCTATGTCCAAAAATGATTTGAAATCAAGCTCTCTCAGTAGACTGTAAGGATGAGATTTGCGATAAAGATGAAATTTAAAAGTCTAGACATGGACAAGATCAAAGGACAAACAAGGCTACCTCATAGGGGACAAGGTCTTGGTGGATACCTGATACCTGATGTTGATTACCTCAGTAAAGGGCTAGGAAAAAAAATATTTGGAAAAATTCGTTTCCAAAGCAGATTTGAATCCAAGTATCCTTGGGTCTAATTGTTCATGACTATTAAATACATAGCTATGCAATTTGTGCATCTACAAAATATTCCCTGATTGCACAATCTCTAAACCTTTCCATCTGATTTTAACTACAATGATATGTGAGCAAACACACTTCACAATTAATTTTTCCACCCTTACATGCACAAAGAGTCGCTCTCTTTCAACATATATTGCATTCTAATCATGAGGCTTGCTTTGAAAGTTTTCTTAGGCACAGTCAAAGCTTTTTTCCAAATTGGGAGTGGAGGAGGTATATGTATGGCTAACAAGGGTTTTTAGTGCCATATTTTTGGCACAAGGAAAATCTGAGCTGTGAAAAATCTAAGAGAACTGGGAAGTCAGCAGACAAGATAATGGTGTAATGGAGTTCAATGGTATTATTTTCTACATCCCTTTTCCTAATATATGAAATGCAACTTTGTCTTTAAGATGCAGGGTACAGTTTTTAAACAACTGACCACCAATGAAGGTGGAAGAACTACTGCATAATTTAGGAAAAAAAATCATGGTCCTGAGATCATTGTGAGGGAGAAGAACTTTAAAAAGCACCCATATTTCCCTGTGTGTGGAGGGGAGGGAAGAAGAAAGGAAAAGGGAGGTGGGGAGAGAGAGAAAGAGAGAGAAACTGGAGCTGGGTATGGTGCCCAGGCCTGTAATCCCAGCTCTCAGGAGACTGAGGCTAGCCTGGGTTACCAAGCGAATTCATGACCAGTCTAACTACATAGTAAGACCCTGCCTTAAAGAAAGCCAAAAAAAAAAAAAAAAAAGAGAGAGAGAGAGCAAGGAAAAGACAGACTGAATTAGGGAAACACTCAAAGGCACAGGGAAAAGTCAATACAGCTGAAGGTAAAGAAGGCAGCAGTAAGTGAATTTTAGAGTGGCTTAGCACAGGCAACCTGAGGAAAGACAGAGGTTGACTTGCCCACAGCATCTCTTCCACTTCATGGGACAGGACTGCATGCTGCGTTCCCTAGAAAGGAAGTTGCACTCTGGCAACTACTGGAATATGAAAGTGGACTGATTTTACTATAGGAAATTAGTTTTGACAAACCCCAAATTCAGCATAGTAGAGAGGACTGCTGCCAAAGCACAGGAAGCTGTGCACCGCACGACTCTGGGGGAAATGTCCCCACAGACCCAGAGTAATGGGCACCTGAGGGAGTTAAGCAGTACCCAGCCCTGGTGGGTAGGTGTCTCTCTTATTTATTTTATTTTATTTTATTTTACTTTACTTTATTTATTTTGGTACTGGGGATCGAACTCACGACCTTGCACTTACCAAGAAAGCACTTGAGCCACTGAGCTAAATCACTGGCCCTGTTTTTTTAATTTTAAAGAGAATAAAACCAAGTAAAATAGAACAGAACCAAGCCAATAAAAACAAATCAGTGTAAGTGACACAGGACTTCAAAACAATACAAAATCAACAATGGTTACCATAATGGGTGTCTCTTAAAAGCAGCACAAGCTCCATGAGGTAGGAAGACTGGTTTCATTCACTGCTGTAACCCTGGCACCAACAGCAGAGCCTGATTCTTAAGATGACTGATCTGTATGTTTTTTAATGGCTGAATGAATGAATAAGAGGAAAAGACAGAATTGAATTTGAAAACTCAGAAGAGAGATGAAACATGTTAGAGCAAACATATGATGAAACATACATTACAAATGGAAAAGATTAAGGGAGTCAAAAAATTCAGAAGTCTGGATTGGAATTTCTGTTATTATGAAAGAGAGGAAAGATGACAGAACTAGTCTGGAGTGTCTTGCCAGCTTTTAGGGTGCTCTAGCATGGATGAAGGGCTAAGCAAAAATTACATAACAAAGAGGTGTACAAGCACCATGTTAGGGTACATGAGGTCCCTTCTTGTTGGGAGGCTAAGTATGCTGAGGAAAGCTTATCCAGTTCCTTTTTCCTATCAAAAGCATCAATGTGAGCCAAGGGCAGTAGTGGTGTGTGCCTGTAATCTCAGCTACTGTAGAGCCCAAGTCAGAAGGGCCTTAAATTCAATGCCAGCCTGGCCAACTTAGCATGACTATGTTTCAGAATAAAATAAAGTGAAATAAATAACCTGGCTGTGGTGGTGCACACCTGTAATCTCAGCATGTGGGAGGCTGAGGCAGGAGGATCACTAAGTTTGAGGCCAGCATAGGCTACACAGTGAGTTCAGGCCAGCCTGGAATAGTGACACTTTGACTCAAAAAACAAAACAAACAAAAACCAATCCTTAACATGACCTTCACATTATCCATAAACATATACAGAATATTTAAAGACATGAGAAATAGCTGAACCTATGTAATGTTTTTTGTATTTCCAATATTTTAAAATTTAAACTATAAAAAGTTAAAGAGCACTGATCACTCTGGATGTCTTACTATGACTCCTCCAGTCAAATTTTATAAATGATTCATTGTGCAAAGAAAATCTAACTTGCTCTAAATTCTGAACAATAGAAACAGATTTACTAAACTAAATGTTTTCTGCTCACAATCTGTTTTCTGCCACGATTATCTAGCACATTTTATGTGTAATTTCCATTGAAACAACAAAACCAAATAAACAAAACCAGGTAGCTCTTTCATGTCTAAAAAAATCTATAGTTGGCTTCTCTGAGAGGAACCACTCCCACTCACAGGTACTTGATGTTTATCAGGATATACTAGTTGACAGGCAGGAAAAAAAAAAAAAAACGGGAAGTTCCCTGTAACCAAAAAAAAATATGTTATAGCTAAATTGTCCTGAGGAATATTATGTTCAGGAGTTTAGTAGGCTATACAAATCACTAAATAAAAGACAATTGGTATACGTTGTTATATTGTCTTCAGATGTGGTAACATCATGTCCCCAGGAAGTAAAAGCGTGACTATTTTTGTATGTGTAATAAAGTCCCATGGGTTCAAACTCCTTCCTTCTTCATCCAGTTGGTGGTATAGTGTCTGCCACTTCTACATAGACCCTTAGGTACTTGTTCCACTATGTATGGTTGTGAAACAGGCCGCTTCTTGAGTACCTTCTTTAATTGAAACACAGCAGCTTCCTCAAGTGTTGTCAAAGTGAGACAAGTAGACTTGGAAGCAAAGTGTGTTACGACTGTGATGCTGCTACAGTTGTCTTCCTGTCCTGTGCTCTTACTGGACCCTCCACATGGGCACTACTAATTTAGGAAGGGCCGTCCATGGGTTGGTAGCATGTCCTTTCATCTGTATAATCTGGGGACTTATCCAGACAGAGTCCGGCATGCGGCAAGTACTCAACACTCACTGAATGGATCCCATAGCAACTTCCTAAAGCTTGGGAGTACAAAAAAGCTTTTCCTATTTCTGAACAAGCCACTTTCCTCTGTGCCAAGACAGACTGAATTAACCCTGGAACTGCAGATGTGTAAAGAAGATGAATCTGGAATATAGATGACATTACTTTCCCTACCTCTACCAAAATTTACAACACTATCTGGCATTCAATGTTCTTGAGAAAAAAATACACACACGGTGTTACACAGGGCCTCATCAGTCACACAGTCACCAAGTTTCCAGTGAGTGCTCTCTAAAGAGAAAATGGTTGTAAAACATGTGATTTCTGAAATAAAAGTGAAGGGTGAGGAGGTCAGGTGGTGCTGAGAGAAAATCGAGTGGAAATATAATGTTTAAAAAAGAAATTTCATGATTGCTTTAGAAGTCCAATGAGAAAAATTAACAAGGAAGAACATTTCAACTGAATCTTACCCATTAAAAGCCCCATCTGCTAATCCATCTCAAGTATGAAATTATATTTTCCATACAAGTACTGCCACCTATGGGACACATGTAAGAATCATGGTATTCTGAGGGGAGGGGAATTAATTGAAATGAAATACCTAGATTACATACTACAAGTTGATGTCTTCCTGCCCTTTCAAAATACCTACATCTATTCAAAGTTACATGTTATTATTGTTTCTTTATCACATACTACAACAAAAGTCAAAATATGCAGTGGGCTGGCTACTTTTTTTTTTTTGACATGGTCTCACTATGTACCCTAGGCTGGCCTCAAATAGTGATCCTCCTGCTTCAACTTCCTGAGTGCTGGGATTCCAGCAATGAGCCAATATGCCCAGCTATATTTAAAAGGCAATACTTTAAAGCTAGCCCTTATGATTTTAAGTCTTATAACGAAGAACAATGAAGGAAAGAGAATTTATAACTAGATTTTTTTTTTAACCTGGACTAGGGATTGAACCAGGGAGCACTGAGCTACATTTCCAGCCCTTTTGTTGAGATAAGGTCTTGCTAAATTGTTCAGGTTGGCCTTGACTTGTGATCCTCCTGCCTCCGATTCCTGAGGAGCTGAAATTACAAGTGTGGGCCACTGTACCTGGGTTTAAATTAGAATTTTAAGAAATGTTTTAAATATGCCAAAATTATCATTTATTTTGATTTGCTGTAAGTTACAAATTGGGACTCTGATATGTAATGAGAGTCCTGGAAGAAGAGGGTCTTGGTTTTGGTAAGATTCCTCTTGCCCAGGGATAGCCAAGATGAAAGAGGAGAAAGAACATTAAAATCTGATGGGTGGATTCTGATTTACAAAAGAAAATTTAGAAGAAGGGATCTCAGGCTGCATGTGATTTTCATGCCCCCAAAGCAAGGTGACACCAGTGTGTTGTATCTTGTAACATGGCTTTTATGATGAGAAAGAGAAATCTATTAAAGTTATTTTTTAGAATTAGAAATAAGACATTTGTTTCTGGAGATAACCAAAGACAACCAGTATAATGAGAACAGTAAGAAGTTCGTTTAACCAACTACTCGATAACTGTGCATTAAATTTCATCTTAAATTTCACTGCAGTAAAGTTGCCATGTCTGATAATAGAAAAAAAATGTAAGTACTAAGTTATAGTGTGACAGGAGAAAGAAGTTCTGGTGTTCTTTTGCACAGTAGGATGACTACAGGTAACAGTAATACAGTATGTGATCTCAAGAAAGCTGTAAGAAATTATTGTAAATGTCTCAACACAAACGATAAACATTTGAGGGGCCATATATGCTTAGGGTGATATGAACATTACATAATATTTACTTGTTTTGAAACATCACATGGTATCCTAAAAATATGAACAAATTTTATATAAGCTAAAAATGATAGATAAATAAATAAATAAAAGAGGCAGGATTTATTACTTTTTCCCCCTACCTGTTACTGCTACTTTCAAAATACTATTTTGTTGTAGTGTTGTCTGAATATGGGAACCAGTTCTTTCTCATCCCCCAATTCTAGTTATCAAAATCTAATCTAATCTAACTGTGTAGACTCTAGATTAAGCCAGGTATAGTGGTGCCCACCTGTAATCCCAGTGACTAGGAAGGCTGAGATAGGAAGAGTGCAACTTCAAGGTCAACCTGGACAATTTAGCAAGACCCTGGCTCAAAATTTTACAATGTAGGTCAGTAGTAGAGGGCTCCTGGGTTCAATCTCCAGTATTGGGGTAAAGGGGATCTCCAAATTAAATGCTTATTTAAAAATGCTAAGGCATTCTTTCATGTCTCCTTTACTTTGAAATAGTTTCTTTAAGACTATGATTTTTTCTTTAGCCCTTTTCTTGAACATGTCTTACTTGTAAATACTCTAAGAATTTGGGCATCTACATGAATGTAAAACTATCTGACAAGGAGAGGAACAACAGTTTATTTATCTTTGCATCTGCCAGAGTACCTAACACAGTGCCTACCACAGGACAGTCAATGATTTAAAGAATATGGCTCATAGTAAACCAAATGGTTCTTCTGAGTAGCATCATGGGATAAAGATCAACAACAGAAGGTCTTTGTTAAATATTTCTTAGACTAAGGAAGCTAGAATCTATGGCAGCTACAGGAAAATATACACATTTAAGCTGGTAGGTTTTTTTTGTTTTTTAGGGTAATAATAGATGTCATTAAGTCCCTAGCAGTCCAAGTGACAACCTGATGTTACAGCTTTGGTTAAGCTGAAGGTTAATATTTACAAGGAAATGTACTACATGAGTTCTTTTCAATCTTCTTTTTTTTTCTTTTTAGACAGGGTCTCACTAGGCAGTTCAGACTGGCCTTGAATTCACTATGTAGCCCAGGCTGGCCTTGAACCCTTGGCAATCCTCCTGCCTCAGGCTCTTGAGTGCGGGGATTACAGGAGTGTGCCACCATGCCTGGTATAATCTTTAATTTATATATCAGACAGCCTGTGCAGTTGCTGGGGAGATGTCACAACTACCAAAGAAGAAAGCATAAACAAAATTTAAAACTTAACTAAATTTTGGGAAGAAAAAGTATTAAACAGAATCCTGTCAGGCATAGTAGCACATGTCACCATCCCAACTATTCAGGAGGCTAAGGCAGGGGGATTATAAATTTGAGGCCAGCCTAGGCAGTTTAGCAAGACCCTATCTCAATACAAGGTATGGTGGTACATTCCTATAGTCCCAGCACATGGGAGCTGAGGCAGTAGGATGGCCATGGGTTTGAGGCCAGCCTGGGCTACACAGTAAGTTCAAGGACAGCCTAAACTACAAAATGAGACCCTATCTCAAAATGAAAAGTAAGAGGAGCTGGGGATGTAGTTAAATGGTAGAGGACTCTAGTACTGGAAAATAAAACAACAACCCCAGAATCTTAGCTTTGTGTTTACTAACTTTGCTTCTTAGGACTCCCTTCATTTCAGGAGAAAAATTCCTTACCATAGCACTTAAAGTCTCAGTAGAATTACTCAGACATCTCAGTAAGTTTATATGTAGAGTTTGTTACACTACATGAAGTTAGCCACGAAGTTTCTCTTAAAACAATAAAGATTAATACATTTAAAAAACAGCAGATAAAACCTATGCATACATGGATAAGAATTTCTGATACTAGTAAAACTTACATGAAAAAGAAAAATGTGAACATGCACAGGTAGGAATAATTAGGCATAAACTGTAATTAAGGTGAAAAGAAAGAGATGAAAGGACATCATTAGTCTAACCTTGGACACAATAAACTTCCCACAATCCCACACATTCTGCAACCAACAAAAAGCAGCTTGTAGTCAAAGATGTACACCATCAAGAGCTGGATACAAACCAGGCAATTTTACAGTTGAGAAATGGGTGGGAGGACCACTCAGACAATAGTCAGAGGGAGGAAATATTGTTGTAACTAAGCAGCCTTTCAGAAAGTTGTAACTAAGAAGGTTAAGGTGCTACATATTTGCCAAAGTCTTTAATTCATTAGTTGATTTTAAAAAGATATTTCATGCTCATTATGTATTTTCTGGTATAAGGTGTAGCATTTTTCTCCAGTAGAAGAAAATAAATTGAAGCATCTATATAAAGTAATGCTTAAGGCATAGACATAGAAGCCAGATTTCTCACATTCAAATTCCAACTCTCTCACTACCAGCTGTGCAGCTTTAGGGATGTTACTTATATTTTCTATACCTTGGTTTCTTTATCACATTAGTAATATGGTAAGTGGGAGTGATTCCTATCTGATATATTTGCTAATTTATGAAGATTAAGTA
>PVJX010024148.1:0-17047 GCA_004027295.1 Dolichotis patagonum | reverse complement strand
CTCACAGTGATCCTCATGCCTCAGCCTTCCGAGTGCTGGGATTACAGGTGTATACCACCATACTGACTGAAGAAAAATTTTGACTTCCATGATTGAAGAGGTATTCAGATGTATACAGTATGATGACACTAGGTGGGACCCACAACATTTTTTGGTTTTGAGAGAGGGTCAGGCTGACCCTGAATTCACTATGTAGCCCAGGCTGGTCTCAAACTCAGTAATCCTCTTGCTGGGATTACAGGTGTGCATCACCATGCCTAGGTTTTTTTTTTTTTTTTTCATTTTTCAAGAACCTGTCTTGACTTTATTTTTTGTCCTTTATTTTTTTTGTCTATGACTCCTAACTCTGCCTCTGTAATAATAGTTAAGAGCTAGGTATCTGAAAAAGAATACAATTCGTGTTCAGGTTTTTAAGAGTATATTTTTCCAAACAGGTCAGGCTTTAAGGAAATGAGACGGTATGGTGGAATAGATGATCAAATACATATCAGTGTTATCCATATCAAATGCATAACAGTGTTAAAGGGGATAGAATTTGAAGTCTCGTAAGATTTTTTAACAAGTAGCAGAAGTTGTACAGAGATATGGGTGTGATACCTAAAAATAGTAGTAGAGTCTTCTAATAATTTATTACCAAACTCTCCAGTAGGTGGAAAGAAAGCTACTGATTTCATTGCTGATGACAATCTCTGGAACACAGATAATGAGAAAGTATCTCATGATTTACACAAGGAGGCAAGCATCCAAAACCATGGCACTAGAAGTGATGATCTCTACTAGTGATCCGCTGCACAGGGATGATCTGCTGATAAGGGTTACCAAACAGATACAGGTACAATACACAGCAGTAAGGGAAACGTCACCTTTCCCAGCATCCGGGAGAGGTTTCATTCTCGTAAATGTAGAGCACCTGATAAATTGATACCATATAGACAATTTCATTTCTCAGAACGCAGGGAAAACAACAAAGAGAATTGCTATTCAGGACTATAAGGACTGACAAGGAGGAAACTACATGTGACGTAGGTATGACAAGAGCTTTAAAAGTGAGAATGCCTGCCAGCCTGGATTCTGTAACAGCAAAGGAATGAAACTTTTAGGCCTAAACCCTAAGAGGGTAAATTTCAAAGTGTTCAGAGGTAAGAGTGGGTGTAATTCTAATACAGAAATTGTAACAGGAAGTGTAACCCAAGAGAAATGGAAGGTAAGACTTTAAAAACAAAATTAAAATTACAATAGCATTGATTCTAATGAGGACAAAACAGAGGAAACTAAAGGAAAAAGCAAGCAGAGACACATTTATAAAGGACATATGCAAAGAGTAGCATGAGCTCACTATACTAGGAAACCTAATGCCCTCTAGGAGGAAATTTGTTTTCACCTCCCTGCGTTGATCTATTTTTTTTTTAACCTTTGCAGGTCAGAACGCCTAGTTAAGTTCTAAACTTAGAGATGGAGAGACCAAAGAACTGGAACCTCAGCTGGGAAAAAGAATGTAAGAGTCCAAACTGGGGAAGAGGTGTTCTATTTGGGGTCTTAGATATTCTCACCTTTAGTGAGAGTGTAGCCAGCAGAGTGGCCTGTAGCACACTAAAATTGGGGCTTCCTGCCCAAAGGTGCTCCAGGATTTAAGGAACTTGGGAGAGACATGGCTGGCGCCATTGCAGGATGTGGGAGTGCGCCAACATTTCTCAACTCCTCCTGGGGGCAATCATTGTTGAGTTGGTTTTATTGTATGTGCTTGAGCTTGCTTTGAGGTTCTTGAACCAAATCTATAGTATTCTTGTATATATGCTGAATTTTAGGCTACTCTTTTTATTTAAAAAATTCTTACTGTTAGGGTATAGGATTGGGGGGGGGTGTTTTCTTGTGTTCTTTGGGGCCATTCTTTCCAAATTCAGCAATTTGGGCATAGGTGATTGTTCTTGTTCTTTTCCTTCTCCTTTTCTGAGACAGGGCTTCATTAAATTGAGATTGTCCTGCCTCAGGTCCTGGAGTGCTGGGATTACAGGTCTGTGCCCCCACACCTAGCTAGGTATAGGTTCTTAGTGAGTATCTCTAAGTTTTGCAGCTGTTTTTGGTGAACATGGTTCCTTTCCTCCGTGGATGTCTCTGATCTTTTCCTTTAGTGAGAATATCTAAGTCTGGCATACCTTGATCTCGGTTGTTCATGTGTTCATGACTAGATATAATAATTATTATTAGTTTCAGTATTAGAGATTAAATGTAGGGCCTTCACTCTGAGCTAAATGTGTAGCCCTTTTTGATTGTGACACAAGAGTCTTGCTAAATTGCCAAGTTGCCCAGGCTGGGTTCAAACTTGTAATCCTGCTGAAGCTTCTTGGAATGCTGGGATTATAGACATGTGCCACTATACCCAGCTTTAGGTATTATTCTTAAATTACTAATGACAAAAGTCTTTTTATTTCTGTTTACAGAAATGAATATAATGCTAGGAAAGGACAACTAAAGCTGGGGGAGGTAGCTGAAGTGGGAGGGTCATTTACGTCCCCAAACTTGAGACCAGCCTGAGCAACATAGCGAGACGTCTGCCCAGGCAATTTAACAAGACCTTATCTTAAAATAAAACTTAACAGAGGGCTGGGGATGTAGCTCAGTGGCAGAACCCTTGCCTACCATATGTGATACCCTGAAATTAATCCCAGCACTGCAGAAAGGAAAGAGAGAGAGAGAGAATGAGAGAGACAGAGAGAAAGAAAGAGAGAAAGAAAGGATTGAAGGAATATTCAAAGACAGGTTCAAGTTGGAAATGGTGGAGAAAAGAGTAAGTGGGAAAAAGAATACAAGACAAGTGAAGTGGCTAAAAGAAAGTTACTTGAGGCTGGGGATGTAGTTTAGTGCAGTGCTTTCCTAGCAAATGCAAGGACAAGTTCAATCCTTGGCACTGTAAACAAAACACGAAAGAAAAACTAATCCAAATGGGTTTATTTTGCGAGATTTAGATGAATTTCACTGTAAGAGACCCAGCAAAGCTGCACAAATATACTCATGCAATTACTACTGCTTCTAAGGAAGAGGGACGGGGGAGGGGAGTGGAAGTCTGGGGACAAATACGATTGTCATTTTCAAGGGAGAAGAAGACAGGCATATGGAGTATTTTGACCCCAGGCTCATAAAAAGGACATGGACACAAAAGGCCAGGAAGTAGTGACATGACCAAGGCTGTGTCTCAGATATGCCTCGTTAGGCTGTCTCAAGGGCCCCTGCTGCAGGACCCTCACACACTGCACACAGGTAATCAACAAGCATAACTTCATTCACCCAGAGGAGCCCCCGACCTCTGCTGCTGTCACGTTCACATCTTGACCACATCCATGTCTTCAGCCTCCCTCCTCCAGAGGCAAAGCCCAGAAGGGAGGGAGCCCAAATGGTCAAGTACGGATGATCTTGTGTGTATTTGTCAGTTGCTGAATTAGGGCCAGGTTGTGGCACAAAATTTAAAGAAGCACCAAAAACCTCACAATTCAAGATAACCACTATATTATGTGATATTTTTTAAAAAATCAAAATTAATGCACACAAAATTCATGAGGAGCAAAATTTAAGCAAAGTCAAGGTCTGTAACTGTACCCTGCTAAATTATAGTAGAGCCTGAGGCAAAAGAGAAGATCAATTATACCAATCTCACTTTTCTTTGAAGTTTTGATGCTTTATTTGTCATGGATATTTAAATATTAATTATAATTTTAAAAAATATTATATTAAAATATTTCTCTCCATTACTGAGCTTCTGGGCATCCCTTTAAATGGTGTAGTGGAGGAAGGTGTCTCGTTCTTAGCTAATCCCAGGCTTGCCCAGTTCCCTGGAACCACCTTTGGTCCTTTACAGCAGGATGGCTCCAAAATAGGAAATTGGTATGGAAGCTGGGTAACCAGAAACCCAGAAAATACCATCTGACACTGTGGGCATTTCACCTTTTCCCCCTCTGCCTGCCTCCTTCCTCTCTTCTGGACTTTCAGTTTTTAGTTTAAGCTGGCTGACTTGCTTGCTTGCTTGGTTTTTTTTTTTCTTTCTTTCTTTCTTTTTTTGTGGGGCTGGGGTTGAAATTCTGGGCCTCACACATGCCAGATAGATGTTATTTCTTTAACACTAGTTTAGTTTTCTCTCCTGTGCTCCCATAGCATCCTATATTTAAGCTTATTAAAATACTCATCACAGAGTTTTGCAATTTATTTGCTTACATCTTCCCCCAGGTTACAGTCTTAGATGGCATGGATTCTAGGAGACTCAATCCTGCATCACTCTAATACCTAAGTGAGTGCCTGGCACCTCAATAAATATTTGCACTGAATGAAATGGAAGCCATTATACATAAGCAATTAAATTTACAAGTGTTTACCTTGGAAAAGAACAGACTTGGGAAATATAATAGTTGTCCTCATCTATGTGAATGGTTCTCATGTGAGAAAAGGTTGAACTAGCTCCTCAAACTTTTTTTTTTTTTTTGGTTTGTTCTTAAACCTGCTGAAGAAGATTCATTAATTTCCATCACAACTAGTCTACAAGAGCATGAAATGGCTCCCCCTAAGGGAGGCCGGGCTCTAAAACAGGAAGTGAGTATGGGTGCAGAGCAGCCAGAAACTCCTAAGTCTGGAATTTCTTTTAGGGTGGAGGTGCTACATTGTTGGAGAGAATCTCATATGTTCTAAAAGGCAGTATCAGAATGATGGAGAAGCAGTGCCTGAGAATCACGGTGCCAGTCTTTCTTATCCCCTGCTGCTGTGCAAAAAAGGCCACAGCTTATTCCAGGATAGGTTTTGGCTCAATATAAGGAAGATTTGTTTTTTAACATGCAGAGTTGTATAAACAATGTGGATATGTCATATGATGAATGAGACATGGTTGGAAACCCTGTAACTCGTTTTCTGAGGTGCTGTAAACAGAACTTCTCAAAAAAGTAGAGTGAGATGTGGTAGACAGTGGCATAGTGGGCTGAACAGTCAACCTCAAAATAATATGTCTATGTCCTAACCTATGACTACGTCTAGAACCTAGGAATGTGACCTCATTTGGGAAAAAGGTCTTTGCAGATGTTAAGGATCTCCTAAATGACATAATCTTGGATTATCTGAGTGGGTGCTAATCCAATGATCTTGTGAGACAGAAGGAAAAAAGGCAGACGAAGAAGGTGCACATGAAGACACAGGTGAGGGCAATTTAGGTAGACAAACTTGTAAGACCCTATAAATCTTAAGAATCTCTTTGCTAGTCACTTCTTACCTGATTGGAAAACAAAACAAAACAAAAACAACCCAACAGCATTCAAGTGGAAAGCTACCACTTAGCAAAGTTTTTCTGCATTGTTTCCAGAAACTGACACAGAGAAGTATTTTGATACAAGAAAGCACACTATGTAGGGGCACAGAAATTTGCCAGTCAATTAACTAGTGATGTTATGAAGTTCTCAGTACCAAGACAACTGGATTTCTACATGCTAAAGAATGAAGCTGAACTCATACTTCATGGAATATAGAAAAAGCAACTCAGATAGATAATAAAATAAATGTAAAATCCTAAAACTCTTAGGGAAAACAAGAAGCAAATCTTTGTCACTTTGCATTAGGTAATGGTTTCTTTAAAAATATCAAACCAAAGCACCGTAACATTAAAAAAAAAAGATATAAACTGGATATCACCCAAATTAAAAACTTCTGGGGCTAAGGCAGGAAGATCCTGAGTTTGATGTCAGCTTAGACTACATAGCAAGAACCTGTCATCGCAAATAAATAAATAAATAGATAAATACATAAATACAGAAACAAGGAAAAGTTTTTGTGACTTAAAAATCACCGTGGAGAGTGAAAAAACAACTATAGAACAGGAGAAAATTTTTGCATATCATGTGTATCAATCTGATAAGAATTTAGTATCTAATATACATAAAAAACTCTTGAACTCTTACTAAAAAAGAAAATTAACCTAATTTAAAACAAGTGAAGGATATGAATGAATTATTTCTCCAAAGAATATACACAAATGACTACAACATTTTAAAATGCTTAACATCATTAGCTATCAGAGCATTGCAAATCAGAATCACTTGAGATAGCACTTAGTAGAATTATAACACAAAAGATCACATGTTCTAGCAAGGATATGGTAAAACTGGAACCGTACATATTACTGGTAGGAATGGAAAATGTTGGAGCCCTTTGGAAAAGTCTGGTGGCTCCTCAAAAGGTTAAATGAAGAGTTACCAGATGACCCAGCAGTTCTATTCCTAAGTAAATACCCAAGAGAAATAAAAAAACACTTCTCTGCATAAAACTTGGCATAAAAATGTTCAGAGTAATATTATTCATGAAAGCTAAAAAACAGGAAGAATTCACAAATGGATAAATAAAATGTGGTACAGTCATACAATAAAATGTCATCTGGTAATTACACAGCTGAAGGACTGATACACACTACAATGTGGAGGAACTCTGAAAACACTGTTTAGAAAAACCAGACAGAACATAGTGTACAATTCCACATGTGAAATGCTGAGGTAGGCGAATCTACAGACAGGAAGTGGATTAGTGGTTGCCTGGGAGGTGGGGGTGGGGGGATAGGAGGCACTGCTAATGGAGAAGGGACTCGTTTTGAGCCAATAAAAATGTGTGATGGGTGCACAACTTTGAATATACTAAAAACAATGGAACTGTATACTTTGGATAAATTTTATTCTCACTAAAAATAAAAAATTTAAAATTTTTATTTGCAATAGAAAATTAAAAATTGTTTATTATAAAAATAATAAAGATGATTGTTACTGTAAAAAGAAAGACCACTTTTTCTTAAAGCCTAGCTAAGAGCTCAAAATAATTATTCATGTTCATCAGGAAATACTGAATATTAATCAGTACATTTTAGAAAAGCAATTTTACAAAATGTACTAAGAATTTTAAAATGTTTATAATCGCTTCTTGGCCTTTTGGCTAAGATCAAGTACAGTAAAATATTTTAGTTTTTGACTCACAAGTTTGAACATATTTATGTATTATATAAAGAGATATTCTTCATATTATTTTTAATATAAAAAACTGGAAACACAAATATTTAACAATAGGGAAGTGGCTATGTAATCACAAAAGTGATGGGTTTCTAAAATATTTAAACTCTATGGAAAAGGTCTGACCAGATAGGAAGAGAAAAAAAACCCAAATGAATCTGTATATTTATATATATTTTTCCCAGTATTATGAAAAGAAATTAAAAGACTACTAAATTTTCATGTTAACTCAGTGTGAAAAATGTTTAATATTCTACTTTTCTTTTTTTTCCAATACCGGGGATTGAACTCAGGACCTTGCACTTTGCCAGGCAGGCACTTATGCCGCTGAGCTAAATCCCCAGCCCATAATATTCTACTCTTTAGAAGAGGTTACCTCTTAGTTAAGCATGGTGGCACACACCTGTAATCCCAGCATTTGGGAGGCTGATGCAGAAGGACCACTGTGCATTTAAGGGCAGCCTGGTCTACACAGAGAGTTTAAGGCCAACCTGGAATACTTAAGCAAGACCCTGCCTCAAATGCTACCCCTTTATAGTTCAAGGTCCTGAATTCAATTCCTGGTACAAAAAAAAAAAAAAACCCAAAACCCTAAACCCTAGAAAAAGACATTTGAGATACAATAAACTGTTAAAACTGGCTATATTTGGGTAGCGAGATATGCTTATTTTATTTTTCCTCTGCAGTTGTATTTCCTAAAATACATACTTTTTCAATTTAAATAAAGCATTAAGAATTGGCCCATATAACCTCATGTAAATAAATTAAGGAGTTAGACATTATTTTGCAAAGGATGAAAATCTAAACACTTAAAATTAAGCTGATGTTTTATCTCTGTTTATTTTCTTTAAAGAAATTGCTAAAAATGAAGAAATACCACTGCATCCTCTTTTGGAAGAACTGCACTTTTCTTCACAAGAAGCTCATGTGTATTATTAAGTTTTTAGAGTTGCAAGAGTCTTTATCAATCATGAAGCCTGGCCTACTCATTTTATAAATATGGAAACTGGGGTTCAAAAAGGAAGAGACCACCCAAGATTATCAAAGGACACAGCAACAGGGCTGGGGATGGAGCCTCACCAGAGCTTTTTTTTTTTTTTTTTTTTTTGTTCTTTCAATTTTTTATTCAATAAACATTTTTAACAATGAAGAAGATATTCATATTCTCCCAATCTTTTGTAACTTAAGGCCTGCACTCAAAAGGCATTCTAAGCACTCAGCCATTTTAAAATCTTATTTTAGGGCTGGGGATATAGCTTATTGGCACAGTGCCTACCTGGCAAGCACAAGGTCCTGAGTATTCCCACCCCCCCAATCTTATATTAGAAAACATGTCCATTCTTGCCTACTGCTTTACAAATTAGAATAAGAATTTATAAACCTCCTTACCTTTGCATTTATAAAGCTCCATAAAGAGGCAATCAAATGGTCTGGTGCTGTAAGTGGTCTGAAGTGATCTGTGAAAGTGGTTCTCTATTAATTTGGCCTAGAGAATCCCACAAAAGCATGCAAATCAAGATCTTCTTGTTCACATGAGGATTCTCCATGAAACGGCCCAGATATGATAAAGGTATGTATACCAACCAACTCACCAAGTATCTGAAAGTGTCACATTACAGAAACACTCTGTTGTTACAGTGGTGGAATTGTGCCCAGACCAAACCTGTGGGGTTGGGCACAGAGTTGGTGGCCCAAAACAGTGCTGAATTTTTGCTGCACAAGTTTATAGACACGTAGTAAATTTGAACTTAAGAGTTTAGCTCTTAAGTTTTGCAGTCACTAAACATACTGTACCAGGTGAATGAAACTCCCAAGATGAGCTCGTGGGTGATGGAGCTCACGGTCAGATTAACTCACAGGGATATGGTCCTTGCTACAGAGAAACAAATGGTTTCTAAAGCAGAAGAGGAGGTTGCACAGAAGGAAAAAAAAAATATTCCTGAAGAACAAAGACATATGGTACAGGAACAAATTCAGCACAAAATAAATGTACATAAAAGGGGGAAGGAGGAGGAGGAAAAAGAGAAGATGAAGAAGAAGAAGAAGAAGAAGAAGAAGAAGAAGAAGAAGAAGAAGAAGAAGAAGAAGAAGAAGAAGCAGCAGCAGCAGCAGCAGCAGCAGCAGAAGGGGGAGGGAGTGAGGAAGAAGAGAGGTAGAAGAGGAAGACAAGGAGGAGGACGAGAGGAGAGTGGGTCCAGCGACTTGAGAATCTGAGGTAGGAAGATTACAAGTTCCAGGCCAACCTGGGCAACTCTCTCAAAAATTGAAAAAAAATAGGGTCTGGGGATTTAGCTCAGAGGCATAAGCGCCTGCCTTGCAAGCAAGCAGTCGTGAGTTTGATCCCTGGTATGGATAAAGAAAAAAAAAAATTAAAAAAATACAAAATAAGAGTTGGGAATGTAGGTTAGCGGTAAAGCATTTGCCTAATGTGTGTGAGGCCCTGGGTTTAACCCTTAGTACTGGCAAAAAAAACATGCTCAAAACAACAAAAAGCAACAAGGGAGTAAAATCAATTTCATTTAATTCTAGAAAACAAAATTTTAGTGAGAACAGATTCAATATTTGCTTAGTGCTTCTAAGACAAACCTGACCATACAACTGATCCAATGTACTGACACATTATTATGGAGTAAAGTTCTACAGTTCCATTACTCTGGGTAGTTTATGAGTAGCTACTCACTAAAAAGAAGAAACAGTACTGTATTCTTTTCCAAAAGAACAGTATTCTTTCCCCAAAATAATATGAGGCCTGTCATTTTAGCTTTTGTGGTACTGGGAATCAAACTCCAGATCTCACACTTGCCAGGCAGGCACTTATACTGCTGAGCTAAGTCCCCAGCCCCCTTTTGTCATTTTTATACTAGATCCTAGATCTGAGCAGCACCATAGCTTCCCTGATAATACTCTGACCAAAGCAAACAAACGGGGCCAAATACAAGTTTAAAAAAGGGACATTGTAGCAAGTGATGAATACTGAATAATGTACAGCTTTTTAAATATTATCATCCCTATTAATGGCCTTTAAAGTGTGTTGAGCACGGTCTCTCTCCTTCAGGCCACCGAAAGTCGGCCACACTCTCAACCGCCCCCCAGAGAGGGTAGCTGAAAGTGTGGCCGACTTTCGGTGGCCTGAAGGAGAGAGATCCTGGCGCTCGGGACCTGCACTGTGTGGTTGACTCGGGGTGCCGGGAGAACAAGGAGCTCCTCTCCTCTCTTGGGGGTGGATGTGAGTCGGGAGCTGAGAATCGAACATCTCATGTCATCCTGTCCCCTGTCCTGTGTCCCTCCCCTGCTTAGCAAGTGGGAGCCAGTAAACTACACATCTTGTGAAAAGATTGATATGTTATTTAGTATGAGCTCCCCATATGCAAAGATATGGACAACCATTTGGAAGAGAACGTGAGACAATAAGGCAGATAGTAAAGATCTCGGGTTGTCTAGCTTTGAAATTTATGCTTTCTTATGTCCTGTTCTGTTCTGTTTTGTTGTATTTAATTTTACCCCCCTTAAAATACAATTAAAAAAAAAATATATATATATAAAGAATATAGAGGGGAAAAGAAAGTGTTCTAAAGCATATAACTGCAAGTATGTTTCAGTGTGTAAGACAGATGACCACATTACTGTTTTTGTTATGCTTTAATTTTGTAATTTGAACAACTATTTACAGTATGTAACTTATCAAGTGGCGGATTTCTTAGTATTTTTGTTTTGTTGTTGTTCTTTTATTTTTTGCCTTTGGAATTCTGTATTGTTGCTACCCTTTTTCTGTTTTGTTTGGTTGTTTTCTTTTTTTCTCTTTAAATAAAATTTTTTAAAAAAAGTGTGTTGAGCAGATGTACTGACGATATATTTGTTCCCAGCTGACAGCTATTTTTGTACTGAGTGATCTGTAAAATCAAGAGTCATTTGTTCTTCTGATAAATATTTTCTAAGCAGCCATTATCTGCAAGGTCTGATTTTAGGTGCTGGGGATATAGCAGGGAATAAAGGAGGCAAGGTCCCTGCTGTCATGGAATATACAAGTTTGGGACGTGGGAAATTAATAAACAGAAGTAAATAAGTGAATAAGATGGTTGAGAAGTGCTGTTATAAATCATCCGTACAGTACTACATACTAAAAAATTATTCAACAATTCCCCTATGCCACATTCCTGTAAGTCCAGCAATTGGGAAGCTGAGGTAAGAGGATCACAAATTAAAGCCCAGCCTGGGTTACACAAGTGAGATCCTGTGTGTGTGAGAGAAGGAGAAAGAGAGAGACAGAGAGAGAGAGAGAGAGAGAGAGAGAACAAAACTGAGAGAAACTGTTTGTTTATCTAGTATTTAAATTAGGTAACATTTTAGGTATTTCTAGTTAGTCACATGTGCTGATTTTCAAGATAATTGATACTTATCAGCATGGGCGCTTCCTGTAAAATTTGGCCACTGTCAGAATACTACCTATTCTCGCCACCTTCTGACTTCCAAGCTCAGTCTTCTCTACAGGCTAATTTACAAGCAAAAAATAAAAATACAAAAAAAACCAACTAAAAAAACAAACTGTGATGAATTTGAAGTTAGATGTATTTTATATGATTTTTTCCCCCATCCTTCTTCTGGATAGAATACAGAAATGAACATGAGGTAAAGCATTTTCATTATGTATAGTTAAATATTTTGTTAATGGAGAAAGGAAGAACATAAGATACTCCCCTAACGCCATTCCAGGAATTCGTTCCAGGGCCTTTGTCCTACACTGCATCACCCAACCCTTTTTAACTTTTTATTTTCAGACAGAGTCTCCTAAGTCTCTAAATCTCTAAACCTGGGCTAAAACTTGGGATCCTCTTGCCTCAACCTCCCAGACCGCTGAGATTACAGGGGTGCACCACCACACTAGCTCATAGGCATCTTTTGACAATTAATGGAGATTTAATTTACATTTTATAGATGGGACCATTTTTTAGTAATTCAGCCTATCTTTCTAAAAATCAAATAAAGGAAAAATTCTAATCAAGTTCTTTTTTCCATTTATGAGTGTATGTTTAGTTTTATTTTAGTTCTACTGGCAATCAAACTCGGGGGTGTTATACTACTAGGTTATATCCTTGGGCCTTTTTATTTTTTTACTTTAAGACAGATTCTTACTAAGTTGCCCAGGCTGGCCTCAAACTTGCAATCCTCCTACCTCAGCCCTTATCAGTGCTGAGATTACAGATATGCACTACCTTGCTCAGCAGTTGTATAAGTTTTAATTGCCAATAGAACAATTTTACCATTAATCTATTTTTAATTTTAAAATTCTGTAGTGGTTAATATTTTAACAAAAGCATCTATTTGTATTTTTACAACAGGAGTTTAAAGATCTTATCTTTCAGAAAGAGAGTACGCTAGGAAAAAGAAAAAACAAATTGATGGGGTATAAAAGTAGAGCCTATTTCTTTTTATACCTTTAATAAAACTTTGCTATTATTGGCTTTTGTCTTGATTAGTTCTTTGTTCAAGAAAGAAAAGAACCTAGAAACTACCTCTAGAAGGAGACTCCAGCACCCCAAAACTCAGCAACCACTGGAGGACCAAAAGGAACACAGCTTATCAGAAGCAATGCATCACAGGCACGCTGGGGCTTCTGGAGCAAAATGGACTGCAGGAGTCACCAAACATTTCACAAGCTGGAAGCACACTTCAGGTCGAATATTCTTATTCTTAATTCTAATTCTCAATAAATGTTAGTTGAAACAAAGATAAAGAAAAGATGGTGGGGGCATCATGAATAAATTAACTGGCGACATCATAAAAGCTTAACATTTGTGAACAACTAGATAGACTACTTCGAACTGTAGAAAAACCAGTTTCTACACACAGTGTTACTGGCACATTAACATATTAATCATACTTTATCTTCTATTGTAGACATTTGCTTTTTACTGTTTCTCCTAAACCTTTTTTCTTTCTTCTGACATGGTTCCACTATTTAGCTCTCCAGGAGGGCTTCAAACTCATGATCCTCCTGCTTCGGCCTCCAAAGCGCTGGCATTAAAGATGTGTGCCACAGCTGAGATTACAAAAAATTCTTAAAGATACAATGTGTGCAGTGGGTTGAAAATTGATGGCCAAAACAAACACCAGCTGGACTAAATCAGTATGGTGCTGAGTGTAGATGACCCACCTGAGGACTGTTACCAGCATAAAAAGGGGACCTGAAGAGGAAGTGTTGTTTGGTGCTGTTGGTTCTCCTGGAGAAGCTTGTCATGCTGGTTTCCCTGATATGAACTCCACTGTTCTCATCAGAGGAGCTTCGGAGCTCACTGTCGCTGAGGATGACTGTGGTGCTTTTTAGGGGAGCCCTAGTCCTTATTTTAAGAATCACTTCTTGGCTCTACTGCAGAACCCTCAACCTACTGGCACAGATTTTTCACCCCACTGGCACAGACTTCTAGCTTCCATCACTGACCTTTGGACCTTCCTGGCACAGATCCATGAAACAGACTTGCATGAGTCCTTGTCATGGGCTCTAGGCCTCCAGTTGGACTTGTGGGAGGCACTGTCATGGGCTCCAGGTCTTCAGCTGAACTCATGCAGGACATTGCCATGGGACCCAGGCCCTCGGCTGGATTCTTTAGGTCATTAGTGTGTGGACAGATTTCCTGTACTTCTTGTGTTTGACTCTGGGTGACTATTATAAAATAATACTATAAATTATGCGTCCTGTATTGTCTTGCTTTCCTTGCAAACCCTGACTGCAACACTATGCTTCTTTATCTGTTCTTTTTTTTTTCTTTCAGTGCTGGGAATTGAAGCCAGGGCCTCATGTATACTAGGCAAGCACTCTAATATTGAGCCACCATCTCCAGGTCATATCTCTATCACTTTTTTCTCTTTTTTGTAGTACTGGAGATTGAACTCAAGATATTTATCTTTGTTAGGCAAGTGCTCTACCACTAAACTATATTCCAGCTCCATCTCTGTATTTGATTCACCCTGCATGGGGCCTTAAGATGAGGAGGATCTCAAAAACCATTTGATGAATATAATAGTTAGAATTTTCAGATCAATGGAGTTGGGGAAAATAGTGACAAGCTAAATTTTAATATCTTTGTAGCACAGCAATAGCTCTCAAAAATACATTGAAATCACACAATGATTAAAATGTGACTTATTAAAGAAATGAACAGAATTCTTCTTAAGAGGAAACTGTGACTGGGGAGTCCTGACATACAGCTTCAATTTGAGCACATAAAACTCAACGGTAAGTCTTGTGGTCTCATTGACCTAGTTCTTTTTCAGCAGAAAAAATTCGTTTTCATTTCTTTCACAAATCTCCCAACATTACTTCCCAGTAACATGACCATGTGACATGAGTATCACCCTTAACAAAGATTGAAAGTGTAAAAAAACAATTGAAAAGAAGAAAGGTAAGGAGAACATTACCTACAAATTTTAAGCTGTTACTCTGCAGAAAGTTTTTGTGGTTGCCAGATTAACAGAGATCACAGATACCATTTATGAAAGACAAAAGGTCACTACATAAAAGGTACACATCTAGTGGTTTAGAATTTAATAACCAATTCAATAATCTTATTTTTCAGATTTCTCTGTTGTAATTGCTTACTACAATAACAAAGTGATCAGTTGTATCTGGATGTTATCAATGGCAAGATCAAGCTAAGCTGAGTAAGGTGTAAATATATATTAATGTACAATTTCTTTCTTTTGCAGATTAATCTCAAGAAAGCACAAAGAACATTTTGTTATATAAAATGTTTTAAATTTATTCTAAAAGAAATTCAGAAAGCAATAAAAAAATTGAATGTCTTTCTCACATAACAGGTGAACACTTGGCAGGTTCTAAAGTTCACACCTGTAACCCCAGCACTTGAGAGGCTGAAGCAAGAGGACTGCTGCAAGTTCAGGAGCATCGCTGAGCTACATAGTGAGCTCAAGGGCAGTCTGAACTTAGTGAGACACTGGCTCAAAAAATCAGAAAGAAGACAATTACATTTTCAGTCAGTATTTCCCCAAGTGTATTGTGAATATTATTACAGCCTTCAAATACTCTTGTGAAAAATTTCCACAGTCCAATGATGCAACATTTTCTGGGAAATATCTGTACACGCTGTGTTCTCCCACTCATTTACTCGAGGTTCAAGGCTAATTCCTTGACCCTAAACTTCCACCTCCTGAGACACTCTCCGCTGTCACTCCTCCCTGTCTTTCAGTGGGTTTCAGACCCAGCACCTGACCACACTCCTGGCCTCGCCCGACCTGTATCCCTGCCCTGCACTCTCAGCCTCCCTGGCTCCTCCCTCCTTCTAGCCAGGCTGCTGGCCCCTCCCAGTGCCACCCTAGGGTCGCCAATTATCTCCAGACTGCAAAGGGGGTGACACTTTCTCATCTTCATTTTCCGTGACATTTCTGCACTAATTTCACAGTATAAACCGTCTCCCTTTTGAAACAGTCTTCCTTTGGATACCGTAAAGACTCCTCTAGTTTGTTTGTTCATTTTTTTGGCACTGGGAATCAAACTCAGGACCTTGCTCTTGCCAAGCAGGCACTGTGTTGCTGAGCTATATCTCTGAGGACTCTTAAAAGTTTATCCCCAACCTTTGTAGCTGCTCCTTTGAGAGCTTAGCTGCCTCTACTAAGAGTTAAGTACTGGAGCTCCTTAAAGCTCAGTTCTAGAATTTTCCCTTTCACATTCCATACAAGTTTAATCACTGTCCATATGCATTTGAGTAAAAAATGGGGGAGAGCCCTAAAATTGAACCCAAGGCCCTGTCTTTGTTAGGCAAGTTGTCTACCACTGAGTTGCACCTCCAGCCCTTCATAATTCTGAGACAGGGTCTTGTTAAATTGCCTAGGCTGTCCCCAAACCTGCAACCCTCCTGCCTCAGCCCCGAGGAGCTGAGATTTCCTGTGTGCACCATCATGCGCAGGCTGAGTGACACACTTCTATCCTCTGCTAGTTCCTATCTTACGAACTCTAGGTAAATATGGGTACTGTTTGTTAGGTATTTGCTTTTGGACACCACAAGGACATCCAACTCAGCACCTGACTGCTGACTGCTCTCAGCACACAGCGTCACACATCTAGCCCATGTGCCTTGGTGCCATCCTTTCTCTCATTCTCTCCCTACCTGCTCCATTCCTGAATTCTCTTCATTTCCTCAACATTTAAAGAGTCACCCTTTCCCTCTCCAAATAGCTTTGTTTTTCTGTACTACATTCTGGGTGAATGTCTTGGTATCAATTTCCATCCTCTAAATTCTCTCCTTCACTGTGACCAGTTCTGACTTTATGTCCAGGCCAAGGACTATTTTACAGTCGAGATTTCTAACTGCTTCTTTTGAATATCATTTCTTCTGGTTTTCCTTCTGTTTTTTTCATTTCACACTTTCTTGCCTGTTTTAAATAAGATTAATTCACCTGTAAATGAACATACTTACTTTAAAATATTTGAAACTTTGGTGGGTGTGGTGCCACATGCCTGCAATCCCAGCTACTGAGGAGGCCGAGGCAGGCAAACTGCGTAAGTTTGGGCCCAGCTAGGTAAATTTAATGACTTAGCAAGACTCTGTCTCAAAAAAATAAAAAGGGCAGGGGATGTAGCTCAGCACTCCCTGAGTTCAATCCCTAGTACCACGAAACAAAAACCAACGAAACAGCTGGAAGTTTTCATAGACTCTATAAATTTATGTTTTTAATATTGTTATGGCTGTTGTTTCTAGCATTAATTTCTTGGCATTTTAGAATTTTGGCTTGCAGACTCATGTTCACTTTAGGTGAAAGTTTTTGTTTATCTCTCTCTTTTTCATTTTCCTAAAGGTTTCAGGAATAGTCTCCTCCCCGGTTCCTGACTCCTGCACTGATACTGGGCCTATCACAGATCAGTTACGGCCATTTCTTGCATCTTTTTTTTTTTTTTAATAATTTTATTTAAAGAGAGAAAAACAAAACAAGACAAAACAAAACAGAATAAAGGGTAGCGACAATACAGTATTGCAAGGAAAAAAGGAAAAAGACAACAACAAAAAAAACCTAAGAAATTA
>PVJX010024147.1:0-28317 GCA_004027295.1 Dolichotis patagonum | reverse complement strand
CAGATGACAACTTGATAAATATCCATGGTAGATACCTAGGTGGAGGTATCTGTTACTATTATAAGAAACATGAGTTAGCGGAGCTCCGTGTACAAAGTGGTTAAGGAGGAAAGTAAATGCTGTGTTCCTATACACAGTCCTTTCAGTTACACTAAATCTTAAGGCCACATAGTCTGTCATTTCAGGCTTTTAGGTGGGAGAAAGCAGTTAGATAGGAAAGCTAAAGGTGGAGAGGAGCCAGGGTAACTTAATGTCAACACTGTGGTATTTGTTTAGAAACCAAAGTCTTTTTAGCTTGCATGCAGATAGTTATCCTTTGTGAGCTCGAAGCCCAAGAGTCTCGTAGCAATATTTCCTATTTCTCAGAGAGAATATATATATAACATATATATATATATATATCTGTGTATTTATATGTGTATGTACATCTGTACTGTTTATAATATGTCATCTAATTGTACATAATTATATTTTAATTTATAAGTGCATTTTATGTATGTGTCTATAATCTTAAATTTGAGATAATAATCTTAAGTAATTTACATTTCTAATGCTGTCACTTTATTTCCCCAAAGAAATAAATGATTAATTATTCTGTAAATGTTCCAGTCAACTCTTTCCTTGAAAAGTACACTTGTCCACTCAAATCAGCTTGAACAAAACAGAGGATTTATGAAAGCAATCCCCAACCTTTGTGGCCCCAGGGATGGGTTTTCAGAAGATTATTTTTCCAGGTGAAGGCCAGAGATAATTGGGGGGATTCAGGATGATACAACCACATTATGTTTATTGTGCACTTCGTTTGTATTATTACGATGTTAGTTTCACTCAACAGAGATCCCCTGGGGGACAGTTTACAGTAGGGTTCTCGCGTTGGGGGTGTAGTGACAGCTGCTCTATAACAGGGCAGAGCGCTGGCCATGAAGCCAAGCACAGAAGCTTAGCAGGCTTGTACTGGTCACCTCCTGCTGTTTTTAGCGCCTCTGCTAACAGACCACAGACTGCTACCCTCAGTGGCCCCGTGTTGGGAATCTCTGGTTTAAGGTATGGGTCTAAAAGATTTCCCAGAAACAAGGAGACTTTGCTTTGGGGGGGATGCGCCCATAAGAAAGAAAGTCCCTGTTTCTCTGTTCTTTCTGTTTCTTGGTCTCTCTCTTTTTCTTTCTTTCTGTCTCTCTCCATCACTTCTTCTCACTGTCTCTGCTTTCTGCATTTCTCTGACTATTCTTCCTAGGGATGGACAGTGGAATTACACACACACCTGAATGATTATGCCCAGTGCCACTGACTTGGATAAATTATATCTGCCTATGTCCATGAACATCAGCTATTGTGCATCATGAATACCTGTAAGCCAAACGTTATCTACTCAGTTCTTATGAGATGGACTTAATTTGAATCTTCTTAAATTAAATCCATCACCAAAAAATGTCTAAGATTAGTTGTGATTGATGCAAGACAGGTAAGGAAGTCAGATCCATTTGAGAAATAAGTACACCTAAAACTTCAAAATTCCTTCTGGTATTTTGCTTTGTTGGATATAAACCATTTAAACTTGAGAAGCGGTGTCTTTATTTATCAAAAAGATTTGGCATCAGTTTGTGCTAATACATGACATTTTCTGTCACCCTTGATAGAGTTGCTAAAACATTCTTTAAATAAAATTTTTAAAAAATTGAATAAGAATAAAATTAATGGGTACCAAACTGGCAAAAAATAATGAAAGAACTAAGCTGTTAATGTTTTCTAACTAGCAAGAGTCCACTTACTTTTATGCATTTCAAAAGTAATTTTAATTAAGTGTACCGCAATCTGTTCTGAAACTATACTAACTTCTTGCACGTTTTGCCTTCAGTTCTATAGGTGACACTACCTGTTTCCATTTTGTAGGTTCACAGTCCCCAGAGCCAATGTGCTACACTATTAACACACAAAAAAATTGCACGTGGAGCTTATGTAAGACAGTGACAGTGAATAATTGTCTCAAATGACCATGTTTATGAGCCAAGGAAGAATGAAATCCAGTCCAGTAACAGCAAAGTTTTTATGTGGTTTTTCTTTTCCCAGGAGCTTGCAAAGGTCAGAACACTTCCTTGAGACACCCTTGGTATTTGGAGTCTCCCATGGAGAATCAAGCAGCCTTGATCCGGGCTCATTATTATTATTGTTATTTTTTACTCTTTGTATTTTCCTTTTACTTCTCTCTTTTCAGTTTTCTTCCTTCTAGCTTGTGGCTCATCTTTACCAACACTGTAGCCAGTGGCTACCGCAACTGTCATTTAAGACAATAATTATAATAATAAAACTAATAGCTGCAATTTATTATTCACCATGTGCCATGCACTATTCTAAATACTTTTCATATATTAGTTTGTTTAATGCTTGCAATAACTATTTGTAATTTTCAGAAATGGAAACTGATTCAGAGATAGCTTGCCCATAAAATAAAATACTAGAGAAATAGTAGAATCACAAATTTATTTTTCTCTAAAATTTGTGTTGCTTGGTACTATGCACTGGAAAGAAATATTCCCACTAATATGTCCTATTTAGTGCAAGGGGTTGGATGATAAAGAGGCCAACCTAAGTGAAACTCGGACCTGGAACTTGAAGAATCAATATCATTTGCATAAGAAACAATTTCCCAAACAGAACAAAAGCTGCTCTCTTTCCTCCTAGTAATAAAAGTTTTAAAGAAAAAGCAGAAGATTTGGGGTAATGATTTTGGGCAATATTTGATTTGGGCTTTGAATGATGACAAGGAATAATTTTAAATTATTATAAATAATAATTAGTTATGATAAATAATAAATTTTTATAATAAATCATATATCATAAATATAAATTATTGTTAAATATAATAATTATTACATTAAATTGTTGCTAATATAAGTTTTTAAAATAAATAATAATTGAATTATGAATAATATAAATTATTATGAATAATAATTTTATATTGTTATGAATAATGATGATGAGAACCAGCCAAACACAGTGACAACCATGTTTGGCAACATATAAGAATTTTATGGGAATTACTTAATCCTTATCAAAACCCATTCAGCTGTGTTCCATTATTATCTCCATGTAACAGATGAGACACCAGAGACTCTAACAGGTTGAAAAAAATTGCCCAAGTTATTCCACTAATATGTCTAGATTCACTCCCTGGCAATGTTGACTCTAGAGCTCATACTTTGAACCAAGAAGAAATGTAATACACTTATCAGTTATCAATGCCATTTCATTTCCTCCCCATCTCCTCCACCCCTGATTGAAGATATTTGTGCTAATCCAGTTTTCAGTATTTTTCCCTTTATGCCAAACTGACTTGGACTTGCATAATTCTCCTTTTATTCTCAAAGTTGTCCTATAGGTGGATTTAATTTGTTCGTACATAAGGTTTATAATGCCAACTGCAACTCACAATGTTTGGCCAAAACCTGTGGATCAGATGGGCTTCCTCTGCTTCCCAGGTAGTGGGTGTCTGAAGAGCTTATGTTGAGGGTATTCTAAGGCTCCATGCAGATTCCGCAGGGGAAGGTAGGGCTCAATCAGGGGTATATGCTGGGAGCGCTACAAGGGTATAGAATTGGTGAAGGAAAGTGATAGCACAAAGAAAAATGTGTATTCTTTACAGAATAAAGATATTTGGCCTGAAGTCTTTTCAAAGCTAACCAAAGAAGACATCCCTCAGGGTTATGGGAATTCAGTGGAGAAAGATGCTGAGAGATGGACCAGTAAGAAAGCCAAGGAAGAGAAAATGCCTTGAGAGTCGCAGAGAGGATCTCAGTAAGAGAATCCCCAGAGAATGCTCAAAGCAAAATGAGAAAAACAATGGTTTTAAACATCTCTGAGACCTACAGGCAATCGAGCCAGTTTTAAAGCATACACATTGACAAAAAGCCTTTGAACAGTACTTTGGAATTCAATGAGAGTGACAAAACCAAACCCAGGAAATGGACTCACAACACTGGAAAGTTATTTTCCATGCTCTTAATGATGATTGTGAAATCCTTACAGTGCGTCCTCAGGTCTTTGAGAAGACTGATATTTTTAGCTCCATTTTGCAAGGATTTAGAATGGGTGAGTCAGACTGTCTGATTATAAGACGATGGGGCTAATGAGGATTATTTTGCCACTGGCTTACTCTAAGGAATTATTTACCTCAGCAGTCTTTAATCTCGGTTTTTAAGGAGCTCATAAGACTTTATTTCCTGGCAGCTAGAAAGTGCCTGAGAAATTTTCCATTTCAACAGACACTATCTGACATCTTTTGCTTATGAAACAGTAAAATCTTTAACCAGGACAGAGAACAAGATTTTATAAAAGCATATACGTTGACTCATGTGTCCCTAAATTATGACAAATAGTGCTGGAATAACGTGGAAAACATGGTGGGGAGGAGAGAGTGGGAAAGAGGGAGGGAGGGAGAGAGAGAGAGAGAAAGAGATGGAGAGAGGGAGAGAGAGAGAGAGAGAGAACCTAGTTTTATACAGAAGCAAGTTATCAAAAGTTTTTTAAGTAATTCCCCTAACCAAATTTCTAAAGAAAATTGTATACCATAACTATCATTATTCTTAGATATTTTTAATAATGAAAATATTTTAAGGTAGGTACAGGGAGAGAGGATTAGAATGCATAGTGCCTTACTTGATTCTTGAAATTGATAGTAAACCTAACCCAAGTTAATTTCACCCTAGTCAGTCATTTTCTTCAGAATTGAGTATGATTACAATGACTGAAGATACTTGGGACATAAAATGTATAGATGGTAAATTTAAAAAAAGAATGATGAATTCTGGTTTAATTATCACGTATATTTTGTGCTTATTTGTGCTTATTCTGTGACGTCAATGTGTTAAGCAAGGACTAAGGAATGAAACTTCAGAGTCTATAAAAAGGAGCAAGGGAATATTCCAGAGGAAAAAATGGGTTGAAATGTGGTCAAAGACAAAGAATTCAGTATGCGAATATACTCCCTAAGCAAAACTAATGAGCTATAAAAGTCTCTGGGTGAGGCCAAATTGGATGAAACCCAGACACTGAAATATTGGTGACTGTCATTCTTGTTTCTGTCCTGCAAAGCCAGTGACACTCCAGGCATGTTCCCATGGGTAGATTGTGTGTCACCTTAGACAACCTGGGAAATTTTTTTTCTTTTTTTTCTCCTTAGAAATTTTAACTTTTCTTATATAATAAATAGACATGTGTTCTCTTCCTAAATAAGACACAGATTTTTGGAATTTTGATTACACATTAAAGAGAAGAAAAATATAGGTTTAATTTCTTTTTTCCTTATTTGACTCCAGTGCTGGTTTTCTTTTCTTTCTTTCTTTCTTTCTTTCTTTCTTTCTTTCTCTTTCTTTCTTTCTTTTTTCCTTTCTTTCTTTTCTTTCTTTCTTTCTTTCTTTCTTTCTTTCTTTCTTTCCTTCTTTCCTTCTTTCTTTCCCTCTTTGTGTGTGTGTGTGTCATACTGCGGAATAGGCCCAAGACTTTCACACTGAGCTACATCCCTAAGTCTTTAAAGAAAAATTATTTTAGAGACAGCATCTCACTAAATTTCCCAGGCTTGGCTTGAACTTGCAATCCTCTTGACTCAGCTTCTGAAAGTGCTGAGATTATAGGCATGTGCCACCAACACCCCCAGCACTCCAATGTCTTCTCTGCCAATGTCTTCTAAAATCCTCTATATCTGTGCATTTTATTCACCTATCACCTTAGAGATTAGTACTAGAAATGTAGGAAATAGAAAGCAAGGTCCAAGAATTCATATATATACATATCATTATATTTATATCTGTGTATAGATGTATGTTTGCATGTATGAATACATTCCTCAAAGTATAAACTGGAGTTTACTGTATAGAAGCAACAGTAACGTAGAAACAGAATCACAATAGTTGGAATGTATTAAATTCAATGTATTTTAAAACCTGATGCATAATTAATTGATGAGCATAATAATTCTATATGTGGCATCTTCATCTGGTCTCTTCCTTGCAGATCTTCATTTGAATGTCACTATCTCACCTTCCCTCAACCTGACTTAGAGTTCGGCCCCTCCTGCGATTCTGTTACTGTCCTTCCTATAGTTTTTCCTTCATTCTGTAAATATTTGGTGTGTTTCTTCATTATTTTTCTACTTCCCCAGAATCTGTAATCTTCAATCGGGCAAGTTATTTCCTTGCCATAGTGACTGATTTTATAACACATGAAGCATGATCACTGATGAAAAATCATCTATAGAAAGAAATAAACAGGATTATAAGCCATTTTACATGATACTGAGCATTAATATTACTTACACCGATAAACCATGTTTTAAATGTATTCTTTCCTCTGGGTTATGTGGTATGCGTCCAGAATGGCATTATTATCAATAGTGTTTCTTGATACCATAAACAGAAATCATTTGTCATCTAAATATACACAGCCTGCAATTATTCTAAAGACAATGTGGTAAATAAACCCTCTGTCAGTGCCAGAGGCCTCTGTGACTGTCCATGGTGGGCAGGACTGAAGCTCAGCGTTCTCTGCTTTCTCCCAACTTCTTTATCCCTTCTTCATTCTAATGAGGAGATAAACAAAGGAAGGTGAGAATGAACAAAACCTCTGTACATAAAATAGCATTGCTAAGCTCTTTCCTTTTCTTTCTCTGTGACATTTGTGTTGGCCTTTTCTTTCTTTCTCAGTGAAGGTGCTATAGAAAAGCATGCAGCCATTATTGGACAATAGCTCTTCCCAGAAGCTGAACTGCGTATCTCTTGAGAAGTGGCTTAGGATAATGGAAAAGTACACAGACTGTGACATCAGACTGTCTGGGTTTGAATCTTGCCTCTGCTACTTACCATTGTGTATCTATGTGTGGTCATTTGATCTCTCTGACTTCATTTATAAAATAAGATAAATTAGGTGTTTATAATACCTGCCTCTTAGGATGTTAGTGAAGAAGAGTGACAACATTTGTAAGGTTCCTACACTGATTAATATACATATATGCATATATGTATATTAGTGTGTATATATATATACACATATATGCGTATATATATATATTAGTGTATATATATATACATATATATACATATATATGTATATATATATACATATATATGTATATATATGAAGTAAGCCTAAGCCATGCAGCCACATATAGTGCCTATTAAATAAATTAACAAATTTCTCCAACTGACTTTTTCTCCTGGTAGATGGGCTTGCCAGTTTCAAAAGTTTCCTGAAGTCTGAATTCAGCGAAGAAAATCTTGAGTTCTGGATTGCTTGTGAGGACTACAAGAAGATCAAGTCCCCTGCTAAGATGGCTGAGAAAGCAAAGGAAATTTATGAAGAATTCATTCAAACAGAGGCTCCTAAAGAGGTTGGTCCTGAGGGGCAGGGGGTGACTTTGGTCAGTTAAGGGTTGGATAAACCAACTGTTGGGAAGAAGTTAGACCTGAGATACAGGGTAAACCTTTGAAACTGATAAAGGCTACTTTTGCTAGTAGTAGGCCACCTAATTAGGCATCTCCTGAGTACTAAGGCAGAGCAAAGTGATCAAGCAGATAGAACTCACCCTGTGTAGTACTTTGTGGGCTTCTGGATCTTTCTTCAGCATGTGACCTTAAAAGGAAAGGTAATAGTGTGCAATCCTGAGAGAATCATTGAGTCTGTCTGAATCTAGACTCTTCTTTTGGGCAAATAAGAATAATCGAGACTATTTTGTATAGTTGTGAAGGTTAAGTTAAACAACCAGTAAGTGTGGAAACATCTCATTGTGTGAACTAATCAATACCTAATGAATATTCCTACTACTTGTTTTGTCTCTGCTTTTTTTCCTATTCCATTTCCTTCATTCAATCTCCTCCTTTCCTTCACTCTCTTGTCTCTTCCATGTTTTATTTTCCTGGCCCCTGGGCTTTGACATTTACACTCTAGTTAGGACAACAGGACTTCCACACACAGTAGCCAAAATAGTGCAAGAGCACAGTGCTAGAGACATTTAAAACCAAAGTACCACGAATTTACTACTGAAGACTATAGCCTCAAAGAAATTCTAGGGGGAATTTATCTACCCTTTTCTTTGCTACCAATGAAAGCATACTGAAAAGCCTGTTAAAAAATTCAGGGTGGTCACAGTAAGACTTGTTCATCCCATGGTGGTTAGGTCACTCTAATTCCACATTGCTCCTTTAGTCTGGTTGGGAAATCAAATGTCTCAAAACATTTGGAGTCAAGCACAGAGGTGACTGAACAAACCCTTTGCATAGGCAATAATCTATTTGAGGCGACATGAAAGGACAAAATCTCTAACATTCCTTTTCTCCCACATGTGTGCTCAATTTTTAAAGTTCTAGCATTTGGTGTTTACTCCTTTGGTTGTGTATCATCCTTCACTGGCCCTTTTTAATATGTGAATATTGCTGAGTAGATGGATTAATTGTGTCATTTAAAACCAACAGATGTGCCCCCTTCATGACATAAGAGGGTGGAAAACAAGAGTGTGAAGGTGTAGAGTATGTGGCTCAAAGTCTAGAAAATGCAAAATATCCTAGGAAGGAACTAGATTTCCTTCTCCCCACAACTCCCCTTCTGCTCGACCACCTACTCTAAGGGCATATGCTAGCTCCCTCCTACTTTTGATAGCATTTTTGTTGGGTCATCTTTTGTTCTGTCAATATGGGATTTATGTACATAATGAAGAGACTAACAAAGAATACATTTACTTTTAAATTGGGTATATGTATCTTCCTTCAAACTGGGTCCGTAATTTGCAAACTTCTAGCTTCCTAGCAACTTCATTCCTCTTTACTGAGCTCTAGCATTTGTTAAAATACCTGAAAATGGAGGGGATCTAGCCAGACTATCACTAGTTGCTCTGAGCTCTAGGGAAACACTGTTCTTGAGGTTTCTTACTAGAACATGATTGATTATGAAACTATGAGACATTAAAAATAGAGTTTCAAAATAAATAAAATCCTGGCTTACTGATCTACTGGAACAAATAAATGATGGCCACCAATCACATTCCTCTAGTTAAAAATCAGCTTGGCCTCTATTGTAAATAATGAGTGCCCAGAGCCAGGGACATGGCCCAGCGGCACAGCGCCTCCCTGGCAGGTGCGAGGCCATGAGTTTGATTCCTGGTACCAATAATAATAATAATAATAATAATAATAATAACAATTAACACCCATGTAGGGGCACATCATAAGCATTTAGTAAATATTTGTGAAATTAATGAATACAAAACAAGGTGATATGAGCATAACTAGGGTTATTTTACATAATTGTCTTCAAGAGTTCCTCAGATCACCATACAATAATATGCACAGTTGTTCCAATCCTATGAATGTTAACCATTTTGTTCCAAGAATTTTGTCCAAAGTTTGTAGGACAATCATCTTACCTATCTTAAGTGTGTTTATATAATTTTAGACATTTTTTTCTTTTCCCTCCCATTTTCTTTTCCCTCATTTTCCCTGAGATATTATTTTTCCCCTTTAAGCAGATTCTTATCCTTTCACTGTAATTATAGAGTTTTTTGTGTCTTATGTACTCTTACTTCTTACAATAGGGAGACTATACAGTATTTACACATGTGAGTTTGATTTATTTCACTTATGAGTATGGTCTCAAGTTGCATCCATTTATTTATAAATATCTCAATGTGATCATTCTTTATAGCTGAGTAATACTCCATTGTATAAAAATACCACAACTTTTTTTATCCATTCCTCAGTTGATGGGTACTTAGGTTGTTTCCAAGATCTGATTATTACAAATTGTGCTGCTATAAACATGGGTGCACCTGTATCACTGTGGTATGATGTTTTCAGTTCTTCTGGGAATATGCCCAGAAGTGGAATAGCTGGGTCAAATGGCTCCCAGGTTTTGAGGACTCTCCAGACTGACCTCCACAGTGGTTGAACTGGTCTGTACTCCCACCAACAGTGCAGAGGAGTTCCTTCCCTGCCCCTTCCCGCAGCCTTTCCAGCTTTTATTATTGGTAGTTTTTTTTATCCTGGCCATTCTTTCTGGAGTGAGATGGAATCTCAGCATTGCTTTAATTTGCATTTCTCTCATGACCAATGATGCTGAACATTTTTTCATGTATTTATTTGCCATTTGTATTTCTTGACCTTAGAACTATGTATTCATTTCAGATGCCCATTTTTGGATTGGTTCTTTGAATTTTGGTGTCTTTTTTTTTTTTAATTCTTTATATGTTCTGGACAGAAGTCCTTTGTCTGAGGGACAGTTTACTAAGATTTTTTCCCAATTTGTGGGTTTTCTTTTCACTATGCTGGAGATTTTTGACATGTAGAAACTCTTTAATAGGACGCAATCTCAGCTATTGATTCTGTGAGGTATTTCGCGTGCAGTTTGATTCTTGTTCGTGAATTCTCTACCTACCCCATGCGTTAAAGATTTCTACCTACTTTGTCTTCCAACAAATGTAGTGCTTTTGTTTTAATATTTAGATCTTTGATCCATTTAGACTTTAGTACATGGTGATAAGCATGGATCTAGTTTTATATTTTGGCATATGGATAGCCAATTTTTCCAACACCATTTGTTGAAGAGACTATCTTTATTCCAGTGGATGTGTTTGGCCCGTTATCAAAGATAAGGTGGCTAAATGTGTTTGTAGTTGTAGTTATATCTTCTAATCTATTCCATTGATCTTCTGTTTTTATTCCAGTTCCATGCTAATTTTATCACAGCAGCTTTGTAGTATAACTTCAAGCCAGGGATTGTGACGCCTCCTGCCTTGTGTTAGGATTTTTGGCACAATAAAACAGCAAAATATGAGATAAAGAGACCTTTATTTTAAGGACGTGGAGAGAAGTCCATGACCATAGACAGCCTGGCTTTCTCTAACTCACACATGCGGGTCAGGGTACTCATATAACCTCTGACCGGGGTGGCGCTTAGGGCGGGCACAGGTAATGCACAGGTTATTGACTGGGGCTATTTTTGCAACATTGGGAAAGGTGACTACAGTTTGGTCCCACCCGTTGGTCCTGCCTCCCACTGCAGCTTTTTGGGGCACAACTCTTTCACCTTGCCTTTGCTGTTTAGAATTGCCTTTGCTATTCTAGGTTTTTTTCTGGTTCCAGATGAATTTTAGAAGTGATTTCTCTAGATCTCTGAGGTATGCTAGTAGAATTTTGATTGGGATTACATTAAATCCGTGTAACAATTTTGGGAGAATAGCCATTTTCACAATATTTATTCTTCCTATCCATGAACAAGGGATGTCTTTCCATTTTCTCCTCTTCAATTTCTTTTTCAGGGCATTATAATTTTGCCAGAATTGATCTTTTGCTCCTTTTTTTAGATTAATGCCTAAGTATTTCATTTTGTTGGATGCTATTGTAAAGGTGTGGCTTCTCTTATTTTTCTCTCAGTGGTTTTTTTGTTAGTGTATGAGAATGCTACTGATTTTTGAGTGTTGACTTTGTATCCAGCTACATTACTGAATTTATTTATTATACCTAGGAGTCTTTCAATGGAATTTTGGGTGTCTTCTATGTAGAGTATCATGTCATCTACAAATAATGATAACTTAACTACTTCTTTTCCTATCTTTACTCCTTTTATTTCTCTCTCTTATCTAACTGCTCTGGCTGGTATTTCCAGCACTATGTTTAATAGGAGGGTGATAAGGGACATCCTTGTCTTGTTCCTGGTTTTAGGGTAAAGGCTTTCAGTTTCTGACCATTTAATATGATTCTGGCTATTGCTTTGTCATAGATGGCCTTTATCATATTGAGGTAAAGACCATCTATTCCAATTCTCTATAAGGTTCTTATCATGAATAAGTGTTGGACCTTATCAAAAGCTTTTTCTGCATTTTCTGTGGTTCTTATTTTTGGCTCTATTGATATGGTGGATTACATGTTGAACCATCCCTGCATTCCTGGGATGAATCCCACTTGATTGTGTTGTGTAACCTTCTTGATGGCTTGCTGCATTCTGTTTGCCAAAATTTTATTGAGAATTTTTGCATCTATGTTCATTAGGGTGATTGGCCTGTAGTTCTTTTTTTTGATTGGGTCTTTCTCAGGCTTTGGTATTAGAGTAATGTTTGCTTCCAGGAATGAGTTAAGAATTGTTTTCCTTTCAATTTCAATGAAGAGTTTGAGGACCGTCAGCATTAAATCTCCTTTGAATGTCTGATAGAATTCAGCAGTGAATCCATCTGGACCTGGACTTTTCTTTGCTGGTAATGATTTAATTACATTTTCAATTTTGTTAATTGAAATTGGGTTATTCAGCTGTTTTACATTTTCTTGACCCAGCTTTGGTAATTCATATGTTTCTAGGAATCTGTCCATTTCTTCTGTGTTACGAAGCCTATGAGAGCAGAGGTTTTCAAAATAGGTATAGATGATCTTCTATATTTCCACACAGTCTATAGTGATTGCATCCTTTTCATTCCTTATTGCATGAATTTAAATTTTTTCTTTCCTTTTTTTAAATAAGGTTGACTAGAGGCCTGTCAATTGTATTTATTCTTTCATAGAACCAACTCTTTGACTCATTGGTTCTTTGTACTGTTTTCTTAGTCTCTATTGCATTGATTTCTGCTTTGACCCTTATAATTTCCTCCTTTCTTTTGGCTTTTGGCTTGACTTGCTCTTGTTTTTCTAGATGGTTGAGGTGTAACATCAGGTTGTTTATTTGTGTTTGTTCTGTTTTCCTGATGTGAGAGTTCACCACAATTAGTTTTTCTCTGAGGACTGCTTTCATTGCATCCCATAGGTTCCAGTAAGATGTATTTGTATTTTTGTTTGCCTGTAAATATTGTTTAATTTCTTCTTTAATCTCCTCTGTGACCCATTGATTGCTCAGGAGTGTATTAGTCAATTTCCATCTGTTTGTGGGTTTTTGCAGTTTCTATTGTCATTAATTTTTAGTTTCATGGTGCTATGATCTGATAATATGCACAGAATAATTTCAATTCTTTTGCATTTACTTAAGCATGTTCTGTGTATATAATTTAGATAATGTTCCATGTGCTGCTGAGAAGAATGCATATCCTGATGCTGTTGGGTGGAACACTCTATATACATCTTCTAAGTCCATTTGTTCACAGGTGTGATTCAGTTGTTATTTCTTTGCTGAATTTCTGTCTAGTTGATCTGTCCCTTTGTGTCAATGGCATGTTAAGGTCTCCTGTTATAATTGTGTTACTGCTTATTTGATTTTTCATTTCTGTTAATATTTGTTTTGTATTGCTGGGTGCTCTCAAATTTGATGCATATCTATTTAAGATTGTCATCTCTTCCTCTTAAAGTTTTCCCCTAACTAGTATGTAGTGACCTTCTTTATCTCTTTGGATCATTCTTGGTTTGAAGTTCACATTGTCTGCAAATAGAATAGTTACCCCTGCTTTTTTTTGTTTTGTTTTGTTTTCCTACTGCATGAAGTATTGTTTTCCATCCTTTGACTTTCAGTCGATGAGTGTCCTTTTGGGTTAGATGGGTTTCTTGTAGACAGCATATGGTTGGATGTTGTTTCTTGATCCAGTCTGCCAGTCTGTTTCTTTTAATTGATGAATTGAGGCCATTTACATTAATGGTTATAACTGTTAAATATTGGTTTACTTTTGACATGTTATCTTTTTGCTGTTGATTCTTTACCTTTCCACTATGTCTGTTTTCTTTGCTTAGTGGTTTTTTTCCTATGTCTGTCTAGAGTGTCTTTCAGTATTCTTTGCAGGGTTGGTTTGGTGGTTATGAAGTTCTTCAGCTATTCTTTGTCATTGAAGTATCTTATTTCTCCATTCATTTTGAAGGACAGTTTTGCACAGTACATCAGTCTGAGTTGGAAGTCATTTTCCTTTAGGATCTGAAATACTTCACTCCATGCTCTTCTTGACTTCATTTCTTGTGTTGAGATGTCTGCTGTGATTCTGACAGGATTTGCTTTATAGGTGATCTGTCTCTTCTCTCTAGCTGCTTTTAATATTCTGTTCTTATGTTTGGTTTCTAAGATGGTGATTATTATATGTTTGGGTGTAGTTTTCTTTTGGCTATGGTTATTTGGAGTTCTATATGCTTCACTGATCTGTATGTCAGTTTCCATTCTCACATTTGGGAAATTTTCAGCTATTACTTCTGTAAATAGCCTCCTGATATCATTTGTATTGTCCCCTTCTTTTTCATTTGTACCTATCAATCTTATGTTGTTTTTCTTTGCATCATCTTGCAACTGTTGAATTGGTATTTCCTGATTCCTTGTTATTTTTAAAAGATCTTTCCTTTCCTGTTCACTAGCTGCAATCTTGTCTTTGAGGTCCGAAATTCTATCTTCACTTTTGTTGAGGTGGTTTTTGCCAACTTTCAATAGAATTTTTGATTTCCTGCGTATCTGTTTAAATCTGCTTCATGCATTCCCTTTGTTTCTTATATTGTTCATTCAGTTTCCATCTTTTTGCAATGTTCCTCTAATTTTTTAACTCTATCTTCTTTAGATGTGTTCAGCATTTCTTTCATTACATTTATCATTTCTTCTTTTACCTGGGAGACTATTTCTGATTTGAGTTCTTTTATAACTTCTTGAAGTTGTTTCTTTACTTCTGCTGTTATTATTTCAAGAATTTCAGGTGTATGGCTTATATTTTCTTCTGTGTCCATGTCTCCCAGGCTTGCTTGTGTTTGGCTGGAAGTTTGAGATTGCATTTTGCTCTTTTGTTTTGTCATTTTCTTATATTTCCGGGTTTTTAGCAATGTTTCAAAGATTCCCCCTTGTGCTGGAATCACCTTGTCAACTTCTGGTTCCTGTGTCAGACTGCAGGGAACTGCTAGCTGATTGGAGTTTGCTGGGCATGGGCCAGTTAGACCCACGAGGGCTCTCTTGCCTCCTCTGGTGGTTTCAGTTGCGGGGCATGGTCTTACCACCTGGCAGTGATGTTCCAAGGCTTCTCCGTGTGCTGGGATTCAACCCACACATGCTCAGGGTCCGAATTCAGGCCCCTGCCAGCTGTTTGGAGTTTGCTGGGCGTGGCCCTCAGGTCTCTTAATTGCAAGAATTTCATATAACATATTATGCTTGGAGTATATTTAATAAATTTTAGTTATCACTACTTAAAAATTCTGCATTTAAATTTACTTGATTTAAATATTTACTTTTTTTTTTTTTTTTTTGCTGTACTGAGAACTAAACTCGGGGTCTTTACTCTGAGCTATGTCTCCATTCTTTTATTCTTTTATTTTTGAGACAAGTTCTTATTAAGTGGCTAAGTTCCCCTGGCTGGGTTTGTATCTGTGATCCTCCTCTCTCAGCCTGCCAGAGTCCTGGAATCACAGATGTGTCCCAACATGCCTGACTTACAATTTTATTGTGCTACAATTGACCCATATAACATATTTACTCAGGCCAGTAGTAATTACATTTTCTTTCTCTGAATATTAACCTCAGCTCTTCTTTATGAGGAACTGAGAGATGCAGTGGTAAGGACAGGAGGTTAGATTTAAAAATAGAAATGGCTATGTGTATCTTCATCAGTAGATAATTTTTACATTTCAAATTATCACTTAAACATATTTAAGTCAGTGAAATAATATCTCCTTAACTTAGTAAGCAGTGAATGTGTATCAGAATAACTTTTTAGGGAAAGTATATATACATAAAAATAATTTTAAAAGTAGTTACTATTTATTGGTGGATTCTGTGTTACAGGGTTTTAAAGGTATCACTTGTTTATAAGATATAAATCTAGATGATATTTTTATAATTTTTAATAGTTCAATCATTTGGAGTAAGGGTGCTTATGTTGCTCAACATATATTTAACAAACAAAAAAGAAAGATTGTTTTCATTTGTTAGGAAGAATAATGCACTGAGACTAGATAAATGCATATTGCAGTATTTCCCCACCTTTGCCCCACACTAGTTGTACTTGTTGGGTATAATATGTTGGGCTTCAGAGACATCAAACATGAAGATGGGCTCTGGACCCCATCACTGCTGAAGGTGCTCCTAATCCTGACAGTCTGGTCTTCCACCATGCCTGCATTAAGAATATGGCCCTAGACTTTCAAGCACTGCTAAGTTTTGCTGTCTGTTCTGTCCCGGTACTTCCTGATCATTCCTTTGTCTACTCCCTCTAACCTGCAGCTGTTATATAATTATCTGAACTCCTTTCAGTAGCAAGCCCAAAAGATACTTGAAATATTTTCTCATGTTCCATTCAGGACCATTGGCTGCTGTGGATTATATTTCTTTCTCTTTTACATTCAGACCCCTTAAGAGCTATTAAAGCATGCAATGTGAAGTAAAAATATTCCTTTCAAATTATCTTCAGACAAATGCATGCAGGCTACATCCTGCACAGGGGAGTCATTCACAGTGGCTGTAGTACAAATGGTGTCCTGGAAGCTGGGTCCTGCTGTGACCCAGTTCTTGGGCATATATAAGGTGAAATTGAAAAATACAGTGAATGTTCACATTAAAAATATGGTACAGTACATTCCCTTCAATATTATCCCTCATACTTCAAACACTCTTATATCACCTTTTTTGCCATTTTCTGAAGTAGTTTTGGAAGTGACTATCATAATGTGAGATTTTTTAAAAATGCAATGAATTCTGCTACCAAATGCCATCCAGTGGAAAGATAGGCTTGTAAAATACATTATGATGTGTCCTCGTCCACTTTATTTACGGGCACCATATAACTTCTGGCCCTTCCAAAAGTCAAAATGACTATGAAAGGTGCAAATGTTTTAAAGGAATTCAGAATATCAAGGCAGCCACCACAGTATGAATGAAAGCACGCATAAAAGAGAACTTCTGGAGCTGGCTCAAAAAGTTGCAATAATGATGGGATAAGCATGTTTGAAGCGAGGGGGAATATTGCGAGGGGGATTAACATTAATACATTTTTAAAATTTAAACATTCACTGCATCTTTCAGTCTTATTATATATAGTCTTTTCCTTTAAACTTAAAGAATCATTCTTTGGGCTGTTCTTAGAATTAAACAAGATATACCAGGGTGGGCTACTGGTGGAGGGTCTGACTTAGTGGACGTCTAACTTTGGTTAAGTCTGAAATTGAGTCATGCAATTTGAAAGCATCAGTTGTCTTATTTCTTTGCAGACACAGTATTTCTCACTTTTTAGGACTTTCCTCCCATCTTGTATTTTGTTGTTGAGAAATTCTTCTTCCTTTCCAACCTTTATCAAACCCTGGAGTCTGGGCTGACTCAGTGACCTTGTTTCCTGGTCCACAGGTAAATATTGATCACTTCACTAAAGACATCACAATGAAGAACCTGATGGAACCTTCCTTAAGCAGCTTTGATGTGGCCCAGAAGAGAATCCATGCCCTGATGGAAAAGGATTCACTGCCTCGCTTTGTGCGCTCAGAATTTTATCAGGAGTTAGTCAAGTAAAATATGATGAGGCTATAAAAATCATCTTGGGAGTTATGTTCTCCATAATCACACTGCATTTTTCAATAACCTGTATAGCTTCACACTGCAGCTTGGCTCAAAATACCCAAATTGGGGAAATCCCAAGGAGTGTTGCTTCTTCATTTGCCCATTTTGTTTTGGATGTGGATCTATTATCCTGTCAAATGCCTTACTTTTTATTACTTTTTGCTATCTCATTCTTAATTAAACTCTATCCAGCAAATCTGTCAGCCTCGACCAGAATCACAGTATTCTTCCTAAAACAAAACTACAAAAGAAAAAACTATGGCATCATCAAATGTGGGTTTAGACAGACAATGATCACTCCCTAAATTAGTTTAAGACAAAAGACCGGTGTGAAAGACCAGTTTCAAAAGGGAGCTTAAATGATCTGGTTTATTGTTTTAATTTCTGTTCAGGGAGATCACCTCCTAATTACTTCTGAATTTGGTTAGTAAAAGTGTAAGGTTTCACTTTATTTTCAAGAAAATACATTATTTAAAGTACTAATCTTTCTCTGAAAGCAGCTTCCCATTAAACAGATACCATAGAGATATGATAAATACAATGTGTTTATACAAAATCAACCTGAACACAAGTCATATTAATTCATAATTGCCTCCTTCACTGTCTTCTCTGTAAATGTATCAAACTCTGTTTTAAAACCATGGCCTAAAATCAGCAGTGGACTAGGTATAAATTTATCTATGTCCCTGTGATATAAGCCAAAAGTTTTAATTTTCAAGTTATTGAGATTCTTTGAAGGTAAAATTAGTTCAAAAATTTTAACTCCAGTCATATAAATCAAAGCCGTTGCTATGTATTAATGACGTTCCACTTCAATATCAAGAGACCAATACAGTAAAAAGGAAAATATTGTTAAAGTTAAAATGACTAATTACCTTATGATGCCATCTATTTTTTTGCAAAGATTATTTTCTTCAAAAACAAATATTAGTATTTAGAAAAATTAATGTGACTGTATGTGGAGGCTTTCTATGTGAGACAGAATTTTATTTTAAAATATCCTGTGTTTTGCAAAATATTATGATCTTCTAGCATCCCATCTTCTCACACTATTTTTGCTTCCTACATTAGTAACTTGTAACTGTAGTCAGAAGTTCAGATTTATATTCCTGACATGCCTCATACACAACTAATCTATAGGTCATAACACTTTTTAGTAGGTTTAAACTTTTAATGCTGTGTTTCATTATTGCACGTCTTAGTAGAATCTTTTTCTTATCTTTAATAAATTTGATTAAGTAATGATTCACATAAGTTAGTAGTAAATTGAAACAAACTGAACCAGGCATGAGTGTAGTAAAGTGAGGGAACTGAGTGAATCTACAGCAAGAAAATGGTTTTGAAAAGCTTAATAAAATTCTGAAATGTTTAAGTAGAAGTTTATATCATTTAGTCTTGTATTTCCCACTTTTGTTACTCTTTTTCATTTGCACGCTTTTAGTATGTGGATATCTCATTCAGTTATTTCCTAGCAATACTATAAGTAAAGAAATTATGTTACTCTATTCTTTGGTAAACACATGGTGGGTTTTCTGGCTTTTTTTTTTCTTTTTCTTTTTCTTTTTTTTAATTTGAAAGGATAACATGTCTGAATAGGCTGACATTTCACATCCTGAAAATAGATTGGAATGATTGTGTTTACAACAACTGCAGTCGGTACGAATTTCATTCGTTCTCATCGAAATTGCCCACTTTAGAGAAACTGCTAATGAGTCAGGTCACAGCCAGGTGGGATCAATATTGTGAGCATGAGGAAGTTCTCATCCCACACATTTGTGAGAGATGGACGAGGAGCTCAGATCAAAGGTTCCATGGTGTCCTTTGGCATTCTGTCTCTCAACAGCTCTCTGCTCTGCTCAAAATCAGCTGGACAAGTGCCAGCCCTTGATTTTCCAATGCAGCCTGAAGTGTTAGGAACCAAAGAATATAGGGGAGTTGTTTCTATCTTGAATGCCAGACATTTTAAGAAAAATGTAAGTAAAAATTTTAATATCACATCCATATTATTTGAAATATGCAAGTGTTTTAGAGTGCCCACAGAATAAACTAGATTTCAGAGGTCATATCCGGGGGGTGCTGTGATGAAGACTCCCACTGATCTTGTTCACCGGCACACTGCACGCCCCGTGTCAGTGGGTGGCCTTGTCAGTGGGGGAGGCGAAGGGCCTTAGCTTTAGGTAAGCTGACCCCGGAGGCAAAGAGCAGGAAAGGTACAGTAAGGGCTGTGTTGTAAAAGCCACAAACACATGAAAAGAAGTAATGTCCTCTATCTAAAAGGTGATATTTTCCCATATATTTATACATCTATATCTGTATAACTACATATAATTTTACATTTAAAGTGGTATATATACATATATATACACACACACATATATTTGAAATTCTTCTAACATGTAGAAATAAATTAAAATGAATATAATGTTTCAGCCCCAAATAAGAAACCAATTACCCTAAATGTTTTTCAAAAGCTTTTGAAATTCTTTTTAAACATACAGGGAATTCAGCCCTGTGTAAGTAGTAGTTTCCAAGGTTACACACTCATGCATGCAAAAAAATACATTTTTCTAGTTCTGGAAAACTAGAAAAAGTGGAATGAGCTTTCCGGAAAAGAATGTGTAATGTTTGTTTATTATTCCTTTTGTCACCTCCCTTTCTCTACTTTCCCTTGCCTGGGAAAGTAGGAAACTTAATGCAAGAGCCTGTGGTGTTCATATTTTCTTTCCCTGTGAAAATGGAACCAAAATTGTAAGTGGATTTCGGAAGGATAAATGTGGTGGAACTATATTTTGGTCAGTGGAAGTAGGAGAATATGGTCCTCATTTTGAGCAAAACCTAGGACTAATCCAAGTAATGCCCCCAGACCTAAGCATTTCTGCTTAGGTTTGATACAGCTGGTGTTAGGTCAGACAAAGATTTGAATTAGAGCAGAACAAAGAGACACACTATTCACTGTAAAGTAAATCAGGAGGTGTTTATCTGCTTGTCCATGCAAACATCCTTCCATTTTTCTCCTCTTCCTCTACACACACACACACACACACACACACACACACACACACAGAGGGCGGGGGAGAGGAACACATTTTCTTTCTCCTAGATAGGCACTTTTTGAAACAGAGGATTAAGGCATATCTATAACTCAGCTTTCAAATCAATAGAGTCAAACATGAAAACATTTTATTCCCCCCTACACAATATTCTGTGTAATGCAATTCTGTAAAACTATGTTCTAAGTAAATTTCAGGGTTTATTGCCTGAGGTTGAAGTTTGTGAAAAATTTGTTTTATTTTCATTCTCTTTAAAGTCATTGATTTTACTTGGCAGATGTGTTCTCTGTGCACACTCCATTTCAGTAGGATGAAAATTACATCCAAAAAATAATTGGTATCCAGAAGTTTCAACAAAAATTTGAGCATTAACAAATCAGTTGATACACTAATAAATAATCCCTTCTAGGGATTTGCCAAACTGTCACAAAATTACAAATTTAATGGCTTGAGAACCACTGAGAAAGTTACTTATATATTAGGGAAATGACTTGTACTCCTAAGAGTGCTCCCTTTAGCGGGCCATTTTTAGTTTCCTTAGAATTTAGTAGATTTGGAAGAGAATGGGCCATGAGAGGAAAAGGAAGAAAGCAGAGGAAGAAGTGGTAAAGAAGTACTCAACCTATGAATTTCACCCACTAGCAAGAAACATTGAATCGCAGCTTGGCTTGATGGAAAATCAATCCTCTTCTTGCTCTGTCTTCCACATTCTCAGGGAGGCCGTTCTGGACCCAGGCAATCTTAACTACAAAAAAAGAATGAATAAGAGGGATCTCCATTCTACCTTGACTGGCAGTTGCCAGAAAGCACATAGGAGAACTCAGTTTTCAACACCCAAACATCCAAACCCAAGGGCTAGGCAACCCTATGTAGGTTTGGACATAAAGTCTTGGTGTATCTCAGTGTGTCCTGCCCAAATAGTTATTAGAGCCCTTTACTTATCTAGTCTTTTGAATCTATTAGAAAAGCATGAATTTAACATTTGTTCAATATAAACTTCTATAGTTAAAAACTGTTAGCAACTGCCTTTTGTGTAAAACATACTTTTCATCAAATAGATTCTGTGGCAAACCAGAGCAGGCAATGTTTAAAGAAAGGCTTTCCCCAGCACCAGGTAACCATCGTGGAATGAGAAAGGTCACCTCTCCCACTGAGGAGAAATCTGTAACTTTGAATGGAAATTCATAGCAGAGAGAGTGACAAGCAAAATGTGCAAATAAATCTTTGCAGTATTATCCTCAACTCACAGTTTAATGGTAATTGTCTTGTTTTAGTAGGGAATCTAAAAAACCTTACTTATACCCAGTTTAATAACTCTCCTGTAAGTCATTTATTCTCACTTGAGATATTTTTCCTTCCCATTTCACCCTATACTTTCCTTTCTGTTCTTCCTCTGTGAGAAGAAATATTTAAAATAGACCTAGCCACATTTAATGTAATAATGAATACATTAAAGCACTTAACTAGGAAAGCATAGACAAAATGAATAAGAAATGTGCCATTGAAGAAAATAAATCTGGATAATGTTTGATTGGGAGAAACCAAAAAAAAAATTTAGCATTGCAACTCACAAATCATTTTCAGAACACACTGCCAAGAGAAGTGGTAGAAATTAAAGGTTTATTAAAATATTTTTCAGCATTTATACCATATGTGTTTAATTCTTGAACAATCATGTTTATTCTGACTTTTTGTATCCAAACCTCATATACTACATATGTAACTCACACATTTTAATAAATTAAGCACCAAATATGTATCTGTAACCATAACTGCATATATCATATTAAATATGTATCTGTATAGTAGCCTCATATGAGTCCTTCTTAACTCTCAAGCATTTTTTCATGAAATATCCCTCCTTAAGAAAGCCTTGTTTCTTTATCATGCTTTTGATATCAACTGGGTGAAACTCCTGATATAAGAAGGCCCTGATGAATTGAGAGGAGCCTTAATAATAAGAGTCACCTATAATGTTGCCTGACATGCAAAACTCAGAAAAGAATGTACAAAGTAGTTCACTTGCATATACTATGATGATTTCTTTTGCTTGGTAGAGTTGACAATATTTACTAGTCTAGCTGCCATCATCACTAGGAACAGACTGAACACATATTTGGACCCTGCAGTATTCAGTGAGTGTAGTAGTTCATTTCTTTTCCTGATGTGGTAGAAGATCTGAAGTCCTGGTGACACTGCAAGCAGTTCTATGACCTTGAATTTAATACAGTACTGGACCAGTTTTGGTAATGTGTTATGGTCATACAACTGGTGAAATTGCAACTGGACAGAAAAGGGAAGCTCATGTGTAGAAAAATAAAAAAATATAGAAAGGATCAGACTTATAGACAGAAGCAGTGACAAAAGTCAGACAAAGAGAATGAGAGAGACAGAGAGACAGAGACAGAGACAGAGACAGAACGAGAGAGAGGGGGCAGTCTTGGTGTCTATTTTCATAGTTCTTATTCCTGGTTCCCATGGGGCCTAGCTATATTTAACAGATGCAGTGCCCCTGAATCATTTCCATACTCTCTACTCTCCTCTTTATTTTAATCATCCTGGATGAGTTTCTGAGTTTCCACCAAGAAATATTATTAGCACAAAGATCACTGACACTTCCTGCTCTCTCCTGCAAGCAAGTAACATTCTCAAAGTCACTCTGGAAATCAGTGACTGAGGGGGATTTAGCAAGACTGACTAGAGAAGGAGCTGCACTGAAGAAACTCGGAAAGGATGCATTCAGAAAAAAGGTGTTCTGAAGGTGAGAGGAGCTTGCACACTGACAGAGAAAATTAATAAGAAATTCAATAGAGATAGAACAAATCAAATGGACAACTGAAAAGGAAAGTGGGACTCTCCCTGCTTCTCTGGAGAAGCAGTCATTTTGATAGTGAGGCAAAATGTCTGGGGGACCAGTCAATCTAGCACCACAGAAACTAGACTCCTAGAGCAGACTTTGCATTCACCGTCGCCACACACCTCCACACACATAGCCCCACTTCCAAACACTGGGGAAAGGAGCATTACTGTGTCCTCTGCTCCAGCACATACTGCGGGACAAACTTGCCTGCCAGATTGCCAGCCAATTCACTGGCATGTCTGCACCCAGGCTCCAGCTCTCCTCTGCACAGCCCATTGCCCAGAACACCCACCAAGTCACAGGCAAGTGCACACAAACTGTTAGCACCATCTCTGGGGGTATGCAGGTCAGTCAAATTGTGGACAGCATGTCCAAACAGCCTAGTCCAAGTGCTGCATGTTCACTGGACTCCTAGGTCACAGATGCCAGCTGAGTCCACGATTCCTGCCTTGCCTGCAGCGTACCATCCCAGTCACCAGAACATGCCTCCATCTCTGAAGAACACTGGTGGTTACCTACAATCTGACACAAATAAGAAGAAAATTGTGCAGTCTCATGGACTCTTTGGCATAGTGTTTAAGAAGGAATTGCACTTATTACAAGTGCTCACCAAGGACTGGGAATCGCACTCACACCCTGGGCAGAGTGACAGGGACTGTAGTTTCTGGCAGGCAGGGATACACACCCCAACGTGCAGATTCCTGAGAGCGAAAAGATTCCTGAGTGGTTCCACGCCAATTGCTGCCGTCTCCTGCAGGATACACCGGCACAGTGTGAGAGCAACTGCAGTCCTCTGACGAGGCCTGCTGGAAAGTGAACGTGAGTATACCTCTGACTCCGTGGTCCTTCACTTGCTAGTGAATTTACCTGGCTTCTGATTCCACATCACACCCGGAGAGAAGGATGAAGAAAGTTCCTAACCCCAGAACTGGGTCAGAGTCAGGTGGCCCACATGCCTTCAAGCTGGCAAAATGAAGTCCTGAGACTGGGACAGTTACAGTTGTGTAGTCAGGTGAGAGGTGATACTGGTAGGGCTGCCTGAAATCATGCCACAATCAATGCAAGAAGGAGTGGTGCACATCTCCGGACTTTTTGGCAAAGAAGCTATGTGTGAATCACACATACATTCTCTTGTTGGAGTGTTCAAACTGAGTTCCTGTCAGACGTACACTGGATTTTGTTTTTTGCTTTGTTCCCTTATTAAAATTTCTTTTTGTTTTATTTACTTTGATTTAGTTGGTGTCTGGGTTTTCTACTTCTCATGTCCCCATCTAGTTTCTTCACTTCAAGCTTCCACAGCAATACTATTGTGTCTTACTTCTTTTTCCCAGTATATAAATTCCTTGTCTCCATTTGTCATATTTTGCTTTCTTTTAACTTACATCAAATAACTGAAGGGGTAAATACTACCTCTGGACATATAAAACACATCGTTGGGAGGCATCATACAAACTACAAGGCTTCCCATCCTACTAGATCTTGATCCACAATACCAACAAAAAGGAAAATAAAATGGGAGGAAATAAAAAATAAGAACTCATATACATACACACGGGACCATGGGAAACAAGACAGTGGAAGATCCTCAAGGTCTCTCAACTCCCCTAAGCCAGATCAAGGGGACACAGTACAACAAATAGAGAGCAAAGCAAGAACTCTACAAAGATTTTAAAGAAGAGATTAGGAAACTTGGTGGGTTCAAAGAGGACATGACTCAAAAGTTTATGACGCTATCACTTAAAATGTCCAACGTGGATATGGGAAAAACAAATAAAAATTAGAAAAGATGACCAAAATAATTGAAAACATTAACAATAAATTCACCAGCAATATAGGACCTGTGAAAAGGTATTAGATGAAAATACAAGAAATGATAAATTACATAAAATTTATAAGTCGCAGACATGACAAATGTGAAGACAGAGTGTTTGAAATTGAGGAAAAATGATAAATCGTGACAAAGTACTCAAGCCACACACACACACACACACACAAAGGAATCATCTACCAGGTACTAGGAGATGCTAAGAAGACCAATTCAAGGCTAACTGCAGTTAAAGAAAAGCTAGACAATAACACAGATGGAATTATTAATTTGTTTACAGAAATCATGATACAAAATTTCCCAAGTGTGAGAAAATGTTCAACATATAAGTAAGTAAGGCTTTCAGAACATAAAATTACAATAATGAAAGAAGCTTACTAAGATATATCATTGTTAAATTACCAGATGGCTAACAGAAAAATAGAAGTTTTAAAAGCAGTCAGAGAAACCAAAATATCACATATAAAGTTAAACTCATTAGAATTAAAGCACACTTCTCATCACAAATCTTAAAGCCAGAAAGTCTTGCAGTGAAGTAGTTGAAGCCCTAAGATATAAAATACCTTGACTATCCTAAACAGAAGCAATAAAACCCATAAAGCCAAAAACATAGATGGAACGAAAAGCACTTAGTAAAATCAATGGATAAGCAACAACAATAAAAAATGACAAGAAAAGAAAACTGAAAACAAAGGAGTCATGAACAAAGAAAGAGTGCAATGACACCAATTAACAACTCCCAATAATATCTTATAGTGTTAATGACCTTCAATTAAAAGACACAAGTTACCAGAATGGATAAAAGAACAGAATCCAACAGTTTGTTGCATTCAAGAAACTCTTCTAATCCAAAAAGTGTATTTATAGACTAAAGTTCAAAGAATGAAAAATAATAGTTCATGTGCCAGGACCCTAAAAACAGGTAGGAATTTAAATCTCCGACACTATAAACTTCAAGCTAAAATTCATTACTTCACTACATACTAGATCAGGGACTGATCCAACAAGAAAAGATAATGCTTATGATCATGCACTGAATACAAGAGCACACATTTACATAAAAATGTGCTGCTGAACATAAAATATCAAATAAATATTGCACAATAAAATGGGAGTTTAATACCCCACTTTCACAAAGAGACAGATCAAGTAAATAAAAAATATTCATAAAGAATGTAAGAGCTGAAACATACCTTTGAATATATGGACTCAATAGATGTCTGCAGAGTACTCTACTAAAAAGGGAGTGCATGTTCTTTTCCCTAGTACATGCTACTTTTTTGCAAAATAGATCACAAACTAATTCACAAAGACTATTTAAATAAATATGAAAGAATTGAAGTCACCCCATGTTTAATATCAAACCACAATGCAATGAAAGTAGAAATCAATCACAGAAGAAATCACAGAAAATCTTTGAGTTCCTGGAAAATCAATAACTCACTCTTAAATACTTAGTGGGTACAGAATAAGTTAGTGGGTACAGTTAGAAGTTAGTGACAATGCCTGTACAATACACTAGAATCTCTGGGATACAATGAAAGTAGTCCTAAAAGAGCAGTTTATTACAATCAAAGTTAACCTTAGGAAAACAAAGTAAACTCAAATAACCTTATGGGAACCCTTTAGGCATTTGAAAAGCAACAATAACCCAGTCCAAAACCAAATTTAAAGAGGGGAAAAACATAATGATTAAGCAGAAATCAATGAAATTGAGACAAAACAAAGCAAAAAAGAATCAATGGATTGAAGAGTTGGTTCTTTGAAAGAATGAACAAAATGGATAGACACTTAGTCAAACTTATGAAGAGGAAAAACACACATCAATGCAAGGAGAAATGAAAAAGTGAAATCAAAACACTCACCAGAAGTCCAGAAGATAATAACTATTATGAAAACTTAAATTCCAAGAAATTGGATAATCATGAAGAAATGAATAGATTCCTGGATTCAGACAAATTACTGAAGCAAAACTGAGACAACACAAAAATGCTGAATAATTTAGTAACATGCAATGAAATTGAAATAGTAATAAAATCTTATCAATTAAAAAATTCTAGGATCAAATGAATTTGCTGCTGAATTCTATAAAATCTTTAAGGATGTTTTATCACCAATATTCCTCAAGCTCTTCAAAGAAATTGGAAGGGATGAAGTGCTTCTAAACTCATTTATGGAAGCCAGCATCACTCTGATCTCAAAACCTGATAAACAAGCAAATAAAAAAAAGATAACTACAGGCCAATCTCCTTAATTAACCTAGATGCAAAAATCCTCAGCAACATATTAGTGAATAGAATGCAGCACATCATCAAAAAGATACATCATGACTAAGAAGGTTGCATCTCAGAGTTGCTTGAATAGTTTGACATATGCAAGTTAATAAATGTAATTAACCTCATAAACACAAGTAAGGATCAAAACCACATGATCATATCAATAGATGCATAAAAGACTTTTGATAAAATTCAACACCCCTTAATGATAGGAACCCTAAAAATTACACATAGAAAGACTGCACCTGCATTTGATAAAAACTATTTATGACAAAGCAGCATCCAATATCATATTAAATGGGGGAAAACTGAAATCATTCTCTCCAAAATCACTATCACCTTCACTTTTATTCTGCATAGTACTCAAAACATTAGCCAAAGAAATCAAGCAGGAGAAATAAATAATAAAGATGTATATAGGAAAGAAAGAAGTCAATTATGATTTGCAAATGACATACTCCACACTGAAGGCCCAATGAACTCCACCAAGAAACTCTTAGAATTAATAACTATCAAAAGCTTTTTCTGCATCTATGAACATGACTGTGTGGTTTTTGTTTTTGGCTCCGTTGATATGGTGTATCACATTTACTGATTTGCGTATGTTAAACCGTTCCTGCATTCCTGGAATGAACCCCACTTGGTCATGATGTATAATCTTCTTGATGATTTGCTGCATTCTATTTGCAGTATTTTATTGAGAATCTTTGCATCAATGTTCATTAGTGAGATTGGCCTATAGTTCTCCTTTTTGGTTGGGTCTTTCTCTGGTTTTGGTATGAGAGTAATGCTTGCCTCCAGGAATTATTTAGGGAGGATTGCTTTCTTTTCAATTTCATTGAAGAGTTTAAG
>PVJX010024146.1:0-28408 GCA_004027295.1 Dolichotis patagonum | reverse complement strand
GATCATTCTTTATAGCTGAGTAGTACTCCATTGTATAAAAATGCCACAACTTTTTTATCCATTCCTCAGTTGATGGGCACTTAGGTTGTTTCCAGGATCTGGCTATTACAAATTGTGCTGCTATAAACATGGGTGCACATATATCACTGTGGTATGATGTTTTCAGTTCTTCTGGGAATATGCCTAGAAGTGGAATAGCGGGGACAAATGGGACTTCCAAACCCAACTTTTTGAGGAATCTCCAGACTGACCTCCACAGTGGTTGCACCAGTCTACACTCCCACCAACAGTGTAGAAGAGTTCCTTTTTCCCCACAGCCTCTCCAGCACTTGTTGTTGGTAGTGTTTTCTATCTTGGCAATTCTTTCTGGAGTGAGATGGAATCTCAGTGTGGTTTTAATTTGCATTTCTCTAATGACTAATGATGATGAACATTTCTTCATGTATTTATTTGCCATTCGTATTTCTTCATCTGAGAACTGTGTATTCATTTCAGATGCCCATTATCTTCCCCCATCTTGAACCCACGGTTTTACTTTATAAAAGTCCCTGGAAAAGACAGAGTCCTTGGTAATCTGCTCAGGACTCCTTCTATCTCTCTCTCAGACAAAAGCTTTCTTTCTCTCAATAAATATATTCTACTCTTCACCTCTGTTGTTCCTAAAATTCATTCTTCGATTTCAGAGAACACAAGCTCATACTGGACATAGTAGGTTGGGAGTTTCATTCCCCTATATCAGTATGGCTACTCTTGGGGAATTTTATCTAAATTTATGTTGAGACTGAAGAGCACAGAGCCTAGTAGAATGATCTAAAGTGTTGTAAGTTTGGTCAGAATGGAAACTCCAGTAAAATTGCAGGTTACAAAGATGGAACAGAGGAGCAATTAAAATAAACAGAGTAAGTAACTTGTCCAGTATCATATAGGTAGTAAGTCAAAGAACTGCAAGCCAGATTAGTCTGATTTCAAAGACCAGGTACTAAATATTACAGCATACTCTTGGTTATAGAGATTGTTGAAAGTGTCAGTTTGAGTTGTAGACTGGGCTCATCTGGCATTGGGTTTTGATTTAGATTAGCAGTCCTCATGGCTCTGGGATCATCAGCGCAGGGCTTGGGCTTGACTTTAGAGAAAATCTGTCTGACCCAGAATTCTGAGTTGGGAGCAGCCTGGTCTGATTTGCATGCCCCTGTTTGGGTTGATTGTGAGAGTGCTGACTGGGAGGGCAATGGTTCAGGATACTGTACAACTTCTATGTGAACAAAGTGATCAGCATGTTGTTTGGGCACAGCTGTGTAATCAAAGCCAGCAGCCTAGATGGAGTTTAACTAATTGGCTTGGTGGAAACTTACAGCTGTAATGGGATGGAATGAAGCCGTCTGCCATGTGCAGGCAGAATAGCTGCGGTCACGTTCCCTGGTTGCCTGAAAAACAAATGCCCTACTTTGTAAAGGGACAGCAAGTGGCAGTACACAAATAGCTGAGCTGTTTAACATTTTCAGACATTCATGGTAATGTATCAGCTGTCAATACACTGCACACACATTACGGGGGATTGTCACAGTATTGCTGACACACTATTGATTCATGGCACAGGCTGTTTATCTGTGACAAGAAAACATCAGTTGATATTGACAGATCATCTGAAAATACTTACCTACTTGCAGTCCATCAAACTGAATGAAATATACAGTAAACTGACTGCTGGGAGGCAAGATGGATCCACAGGAAAAGAATGTCCCATATATATTAAATATTCTCTATAAATACATAATTTTCTCCTTGTAAGACCAAAGACCAGTTACATTAATAATATGAAAGAACAATGAATGAATTTGGAATGTGGTTTGTTTATATAATTCTGTCTTGTTCATAGACGTTAAAAATGAATGTGAGAAATAGCCTGGTGTGTAGCACTAGACAGACAAAAGATTCTAACATATTAATGAGATAGAAATTCAGCTTTATCTGAGAGAGCTATGATCAAGGGTGGTTTTTACTTAAGCCAATATTTTACAAGCACTTTAGAGGACTTTCCTCACCAATTTTTTTTTTTTTTTTTTTTTTTATCGGTACCGGGGATCGAACTCACGACTGCCTGCTTGCAAGGCAGGCGCTTATGCCGCTGTGCTAAATCCCCAGCCCCTCCTCACCAGTTCTTGTTGGGGGTAGTTACTGAACTGCTACGACATAGCACTAAATATAATGAAAAGCGTAAGAATTAGTCAGTTGGATATGATGCAGAGCTCCACTTATTCAACCTTTTAAAAACACTGAGCATTTTAAGTAAGTGAATAGCCTTTGATCAGCAAACCTTTTTAAATTGTTGTGCTCATTCTGCCAAGCTAATGGCTTGCATATAGTCTACTTGAAAAGAAGATTTCTATTGGTCTATAAATACTGTTTCAAAAATTTTTCCATTCATCCAACCAAGATTAGTTAAGTATGCTCTGCATGCCATGTACTGTGGAAGGTGGTGGGGATATAAATGAGAAAAATACACATACTTGTAAATTCTGGAGTGTATATTCTAGGTTGAGGACATCAAAATAAAAAATAACTTCAGGTTTTAACAAGAGACATGTAGGAAATGAAGATAGTTGGAAATGGATTTGCTACATGAAACCAGAAAGTCTTCACTGGTAACAGTGAGCAGTGCTGGGTATAGCTGAATATTTCTTCTGTTTGCTTTATTGGTCTGTGTATGCATGGGAATATAGCATTAGAGAAGAAAAAATATACATGTATTACTGTGTATATGATATATACCTATATATTACTATATATATTTTCATATTACTAGGCACCTTTCTACATAGAAAGCTGTGAGTAGCTGGTGAGAAGAGGCTAGGTTATGAAATCACTTTATCTTGCTATATTATTCCTAAAATACCTGACACTCACAAATTAAGGAGAAGAGGTTTATTTTGGCTCATGGTTTTAGAGGGTTTGGTCCATGATCAGGCAGCTTCAAGGCAGAAGCAGCGTGGCAGAAGGGCATTACAGAGGAAAGCTCCTCAACCCATGCAGCCAGAAACCAGAACGTCAGAGAAACATCCAGAATGAGATCTATCCCCTAAAGGAACACCCCTAGTCACCAGTGACCTACTTCCTCCAACTTGGCCCTGCCTCATAGCAGCACTTTCACTATAAACTCCTCTTTCTGAGACAGGGTCTCGCCATTGTATAGTCCAATCTGTCCTCAAATTCACACCAATCTTCCTACCGTGCTGGGGCCAGAGAAGCTCTTAAAATTCTCAGAGGGGAGGATGGCAAAAGGATGGGAAAATAAAAGAGATGAAAGCTGAGGTCAGGTGGAGCCCTCTTTTCAGATGAGAGGAAAAGAATTGCTCAACCACTGTAGCATGTTCATGTAAACATTAGCAACTTAGTATCATGTGATACCCTATCACCTAGTGGTCTGCATCCATGGTAACCTAGGGGCTTGGTGTTTTTGAGACTGGAACACCTGTCTTCTGGGATGTTCATTGTTCTCTGATTGGACTTGTCTCATCTCCACACATGCGACCAGTCTCAGCTTCAGCCTCTGCCTACACCTTTCCCTTCTCTATTTTGTAGTTACATGTGATGGGTGGTCTGCTGATGTTGAGGAATTGTGTACAGAGGTCTTTTAAGAATAATTTTTTTTCTTGTGGTTATACTTTTCTGCTGGTTATCCAAGATCAAGCTAAAGTGAGACTTTTATTAATTAAAATAAATTTCTTGCTATCTATCAAGGTCAGTCAGTCTTCTCAGGAATTTCCTTGCAACCATGCACAGCACCTCTTAGTACTTCTGTCAGGGTCAGTTGTCTGATTAAGTCGTGGCCATTGCTTGATCAAGTTGCTTTCTATGAAAGGTTGGGAAACTTTTCTCTCCTAGGGACTCTCCTTAGGCACACTATACAGCATAAATCACTTCCTCCTGTGGTCTATCTCCTTAGTCAGAAGACCAGGGACTCACAGAGTTATAGAATGTCACAGCAGAGGTTCTCTTATATCCTGGGTCCGTATCAACCTCAGAGGACTAGGGCCAAAATATTGGCTCTCCTCTTAGATGTTTATATTTCTAGTTTTTGGTATCTAAACTTCAGTTGTTGAACATTCAGAAGAAAAGATTAGTGACAGTGCAGGGTAATAGAGGCCGTAAGGTTATCATTACTATCTTATCTAAATCTCAAGTACCTAAGAACATACACTGTAACCATTATTTCCTACTACCCATGGATTTTTAACATTTGAGTACCAGTGGATGTTAACAAAATGTTAAATATTTAACACAGAAAATTAGAAGCTAAAACCATATATAATATTATAACACGACAATCATGATGACATTTTTGTATCACACCTGAATTTTCATTTTGATATAAAATACCTTTTAGTCAATCATTCCCATCTAATAGATAAGAAATTTTTAGCTAACTGTTTGACCTTTAGTGGGACATACATCGCTTTTCATCTTTATTTATTATTATAGTTTTAATTTTAAAAGAGGTAAAACAGAACAGTACAATAAACAAAACAAAACAATGATAAGACAGTAGGAAATTCACAATCATTACTATATCATATATTGTTATCCTCTAAATAGTTGTGCAGACTACTGGCCCCAGGCCTGCAAAGTCAATCAAACAGCACAAAAATAATTTTACTGCCCTACTTCAGTTATCATCTCAGCCTGTGTCATGTGTAGTTGCTTACAGGTAGGAGGGGTAGGAGGCAGAGTTGGTTTGCTTGCTGTTTCTCCTGGGCCAACAGGTCCTCTGCCAGCACCTAGGGAGGCTGCATAGCTTTGTTGCTGTTTCTCCCTGGTGGACAGAGCCTCTACTGGGACATCTCATAAATTTGTGTTAGAGATGGATGTCTGAACCAATCCTTGTTTCACATGTTGGAAGACTTCTTCTTCTAAAGGCATGAATACATTCAATACATTGTGAGATTAATAACAGTCAATTGTCATAGCCTTAGGAAAACCTTTGTATGAGAGCGTCTTTAAATCAAAAACACTATTGTCTGGGAAACTGAATCTTTTTGTTAATGACCAACACAAACATATCACAATAATATATTTTAGTAACATTCATTAGGGTTTCTTCCATAGGCTATGGAGGTCATTAGGCTCTCCTATTAATGAAAAAAAGGATGGGATAACTTCCTAGGCAGCTGGTCCCTTATTCAATAAAGGGAGCCATAACCAGTAATTTCTCACAGTCCAATAGATCCCCTTAGTTGCTACAGCAAATTTCTGTGACCTCTGATAAAGACCATTTTGATATTATTTTGACCAGCTGGCAACCCAGGTAAAAGCATGCTTTTTATATCTATAAAAAATTATATTATGAACAAATGATGCAAAATGCAAAAGGAAAGGAGGAAAATTTTTGAACTTCAATAAAAAACAGTTGTTCATGTAGACGAGGAACAGGCAAAGAAACAAGTACACAGTTTAGCAGACTTGACAGAGAAGCATCTTACAAAATTAGAGTAAGTGCACTCAAATATATTTTTGGCCAAACTGAATTATAATAACTTTTTTAAATTTTAGAATTCATAACTATAAATAGACTAGTTAGACTTTGTTGTAGGCCACATAGCAGAAATCTCTTGCAAGAAGGATTTGGAAAGGACAAAAGCCTTTATAGATTATTAGCTATATATTGTTGTATTTATTTGTTGTTAAGAATACTAGCTACTTTTGCCCTTTCATTTCACATAGTTTTCAGCTCAGTTATCTCTATCCACTCAGTCACCTACTGAGACCTGTGATTCCTGTTTTTGTTTACCATCTCCTGGGATTCCTTTAATTGACCCCAGGTCAGTTTGAGCCCCATCCTTGTCTATCAGTTGCAGCATGGTCTCTGAGGCTTCATCATCATAGAACTGACCATCTGTGTCTTAAGAAGTGGGATCAACTCCTTCTCTGGGTCTTGGTGCATGAAACAGCCCGACAGCATGCTCTGGCACCCAAATAGGCCATTCAGCATTCTCTCTAGAAAGACACAAACATACCCTTGTCCCCAGAAGAGCACTGAACCATGTCCCTTCCTTTGTTTAGTATGAAGATCTTTCCAAAGGATACTTCCTAGCTTTTTAAAAACTCACTGAATTGTCATTCTGCTGCTGTACTTTCATCCTTAGTAAGATTTTAAAAATTAACAGTATATACTGCCACGTCTATTGTGAGGTATAAATTTTATAGGGCATGATTCCCCCTTTTGTTTTGTAATTGAATTTTAAGCATATGGTGAGTATGTTCAACAATTTTTAGCCTGTTGAATGGCATCTGAAGGAGTAATAGTGAGAGTAGTCAGCAATCCATCTAAGTATTTTCCTCAGGGAGAGGCTCTAGAAATTGGTAATGAGAACATAATTGACCAATAAAATAAAGAACATGATGTGGCCATATGACAAGTTGGAAAGTATGAAATAAATGAAAAATATCTTCCTGGTTAATATGAATAGTGGCAGTTTTAATGTGGTGCATCACACTGCAAACATAAGCACTGTCTTTTAAAAAAGGGTTAATGAATGATCTTGTAAGGCCCATATAACAGCTTGCAATTCTGTCTTTTGTGCAGAAGGAAAACCCATATGCTGTATTTGGGCAGCTGGGAATCCTGCTCATTGCTCTCATCTCTGGCTGAGGCTCCTGTCTTGCCACCAGGGATGTGGGCAAGCTCCCCTGCTGGCAGTGACTCATTGGTCCAAGGGGAGAACTGTTTTCCCTCAGCCTAACTCTTTGGCACCAACACTTCAGTGGCAGTGGCCAGGAGAGGCTCAGTGTCCACCTCACTTCTGGGGATGGTCTCCACTGCAGGTGTCTCCCCTTCCCCTGAGGGGATGTTACAGCCAGCACCTCTGCAACCATGGTTTTTTATTATTAATTTATTTTTACAGAAAGCTGCTGCAGCTCCCTTGGCCCCAAGCTGAGTGCTGTGGTGGGCTGGCAGTTAAAAGGCTTGACGGGCCTCAGCAGAGTTTGTGCCACAGCAGGCAGGAAGCGTGGAGCCTGGGCTTTCACCCCTCTGCTCACCCATCGCTGCACACCGTGGCACGCGAACACCAACTCTGTGGCACAGGTCCCTGTGAGCCACCCACTGCACCAAGTCAAGCCAGGCTGGGCCACTTCAGGGAAGCACTCTGTGCCTGTGCCATAGCTAAAACAAATAAAGGAAGCCTTTTCTCTAGGCTGTGAAATAGCCTGAGGGATAGCTGCTGCTGCGATAGCCTTTGTACTTATGAGTCCCCAAAATCTGCATAAATTTGAACCATGTCAGACAGCATAACCCATTTCTGTTGGTTCCTAAAGCCTCTTTACACCATTCATTTGTATTTGAAAGGCCAACTGTTGAGCAATTAACTTAAATAATGACTTTATTTTATGAAGAGTAGAAATCTCAGCCTGTAATGTAGCAAAATTTCCCTGACCTGAGAAGGTAGAAATTGCTGCTGTGGCTCAGTTAAGGTTATTGGGGTGGCTGTTGTTTCCCCACATGTTTTCTACTTGGGGCTTGATTTTAAAATAGTGCTCCAAGCCAATCCTTCTGAGGTTGTAAGACCTCCTCTAATGAAAACCCACAAAAGGAAAGTAAATACAGGAATAAACATACAACAAAAAGACTCATATATATTTGTGATTCTTGAGACTCTGTTTGTCCCATGCTCAACAATTGGTACTGTACCTCTTTCCTTTTAGCTTCTCATGAGCTTGTTTACTTCTTTCTGGCCCTAGTGAACCCATTTTTCTCTTCAATCCAAGTTTAACAACTGATGATGGCAATAGTAATACACTCCTGTGGTGAATATTGATACTATCAATGTACTTCTCCCCCCTTTTGCATGTACAATGAAAAGTGTCCCCCCACCCACTATTTTTTCTTACTCAGATCTGTGTTCAGGTGCAATACACTGCATCCAAGCAGCTCTTGAGTTTCCAGGGGGAAAAGATGGCAAGGGGATGGAAAACTAAAGAGATGAAAGCTGAGGTCAAGTGGAGCCCTTTCTCCAGTTGGGAGGAAAAGAATTGCTCAATCACTGTAGCAATTTAAACATTAGCAACTTAGACTCATGTGACACCCCATTGCCTAGTAATCTGCATCCATGGTAACCTAAGGGCTTGGTGTTTTGGGGACTGGAACACCTGTCTGCTGGGATGCTCACTGTTCTCTGACTGAGCTTGCCTTGCCCCTGTAGGGTGATCAGCCTCCAGCTTCAGCCATTCCCGACACTCTCTCGACCTCCTGAGTGCTGAATAAAAGCATGCACTACCAAGTCTTGCTCAACTATAAACTCATCAGTGGATTAACGTCCTGATGAATATAGTGCACCATAATCTAATTACCTCCCAAAAACCTCATCTGTGAACTCATGAGACTTTCAGGGGTCATTTTAAAACTAAACCACAACATTGATGCTTCAAAAGTACCTCAACTATATTCTCTTTCTTTGCTTTTGGGAAATCATTTAAGCTCTCATTCTCAATTTTATCATTCCGAAAGTGAAAAGACTACCTTTCTGGATTGTAGTAGGGACTAAATGAGCAAATATGTTTAAAATATGTCACACATTACATATGATTAATTAATAAACTATATGATTAATTAATTAACTGAATCCTCAGCCAGATACTGTAGTACATAGCTAAAATTCCAGTGAAGCGGAGGCAGGAAGATCTTGAGTCCTAGCCCAGCATGGGTTACATAGTAAGTTCAGAGAAAGCCTGGACTACCTAGTGATACCCAGTCTCAAAACAAAACAAGCGAACAAACAAAAAAAAGCCATTAACTGAATTCTCCATGACATTCTTGAGAGTATCAAGGGGTCTAAAATGCTTCATACTTTAAGAGGCTGAATAAATAGGAGGTTTGATCCTCATCCAATTGATAAATAGTCTTTTAAAATTACACAGAACTGGAATCTGGTTGGAAGAAGAAATTCACTAAGGGTATTACCTGAAAGTATATGGTATATCTGTCCAGCTTTTTCCTTCTCTCTTTCTGCTTCCTGGTGGCCATGACATGAGGAGCTTTTCTCTGCCAGACCCTATCACCACGCTATTTGCACCTTGAAACTATGGAATTAATCCTGTAAAAATAATGAGATGTGATACATCTCTCTTCCTTCAAATTGTGACTATTGGTTATTTTGTCCCAGATGAGAAAGTGACTAAGACAGAAGCACTCTCTAGGTTAAGAAATTAATCGGACTTCAGTAAGGGATAAAATTAAGAATCAAGTTTAGGCAACCTAGAAAGTCCCACCAATCAGCTGTGTATACAGTACATAACCTCATTAGAGCTTTTCTAATGTATATTATAGTCCTGATCATATTGTTAAGGCAGCCACAGTGACTACGATCTAGTTACTCTAATCTTCCTGACCCTGGATTCAGCTGGGTGACCTGGCTGCCTACTTAATAGTACCCTACATATCCTCACCCCTAATATCCCTTTCTAAAAGTAACAGGTCCAGGCACAAATGCTCAATGGCAGTATGAAAAGAGAAAACAGAAGAAAGCTCTACCAGCAAGCCAATGACTTGCAACTAATAAGTTCTATTAAAAAGTTTTCTCATGAGTTACTAATGAAAACCAAGAAACTGATATCTCCTTACTTCATTGGGTCCCTGTAAAGGATTGATTGAATTTACACATTTGCCAATTTACTGAAAATAACCTGAAGTATCATTAAATGAATTTCCACAGAGTCCAATTTCAATCTGCTCTATCTCTTTGTTTATAGCCACTATTTTCCAGGATACTTCAGGGAATACTCTTTTTCTCCAATAGATCTAATAGAAACAGGAAGATATTTTGCTGAATTTATAGGAATCCTTTTCCCTGGCTTGCATAAATGTCTTTAGCTTGGTTGCCTATTGTTTTTGAGGTTAGTTTGTATAAGGTATTTGTGGTTTGGCTGTAAGTTTTAGATATCAATTCTTTTTCAGTGTAAGCCTGTAAAATCTTTGGGTGCTGTCTCTGCAGCAGGACTATTCTATAATAAAAAAGTCACTTTACAATTAGGTCTTCCTATAATTTTAGTAATAAAATTGCATTTGATAAGGTCTAAGAACTAAATTATGTCAAATCCTAGATTCAAGTAGAATCTGCTCTAGTGAGACATTGCTTTGGGGATAAGTGTGTTGCAAAATGAATTAACTCAAGTGACCCAGAAAGTATTACTTAATGCAACTAGAAAGCAATACCATTTGATTCCAGTTGCATTGTTTACACTAACAAAGCCATCTGGCTTCTTGTTGGTTATTGCTGTGACAGTCACATGATATAATATCTTTTGCCTACTTTAAATCAAATTTTGATTTCTAAAATAATATTCTTCTGTAATTTCTTTTCCAAGTTGGAATTAAGTCAGTGGCTTTCTCAGGGTACTTCAGCCTGTGCAATTATTAAAATGAGGAACTACTTGTTGGTGGTTGTCTTAGTATGTAACTTTTGCTTAGTACAGAGCCTGTGCATAGCTAAACTCCAAGAGCTCCTGATATTGGTGGGTGGATGAATAATAGATGAATAGGCCTACCAGAAAGATGAATGTGAGAGACCCTAAGTAATAGGTCAAAGAATAACATATGTAATAATTATGGGTATATAGAGACAAAAGCAATTTAGTTTCTTTCAGTTTTTCAGGGACTCAGTGGAGCAAAAACTATATTCATCTGTTATTTTTAAAAACTATAATCAGGCATCCATTTTACAGAAGAAATAATTCTTTCACAGTGTGAAACATGCACTCCTTCTTGGGCACTTGTATTTCTTTACAATATGTCTTAGTGCTCTACCTTTCGTCTTTAGTTTATAAATACTTTTCTTCACGTCTGACTGTGTTTGACTTTGGTCTTCATAGCAGAGAGCACTGACCTGATTTACGATTCATCCTGTTTTTATAGAATTTATAACACCTGTTTGATACTTAACAACAATTGACATGCCTAAGTAAAAATTAAAGTTCCTTCAAAGGAACTTCATTGATTACTCTTTTATATAAAGAGAGATATTTGTAGAGATTAAATCTCTTAAAAAATCTGAGGACTAACTTATTTAGAATACTCACAAAGTATAAGGAACAGAATAGAGGTTGTAAAGGAAGCCTACCAGTGTTGTTTTTGTTTTTTTAATCTACATGGGCTTCTTGTTATATATTTCTGAAAAACATTTGGGTTAATTAGCAAATATTTCTACTTTTCATTACTTGAATATGAGTGTGATTTTTGAATATTCAATTTGAACACAGGGCTGCAATAAGAAGTTTTATAAACATATTTTGTCAGGAAGCACTTTTCTTTTCCCAGCCTTTTCTTTTGGGAAATACTATTCTAGTTTCCTATATTCTAGTTCTGTAGGTAAGAACACCAAGATCAGATAAAGAAAAACTGAAAGGATACTCTTTGTTTGACTAGACTGCTGACAATGGGAAAAGATATAAAAAGGGAATTGCTAATGACAGATATTCTAGTTTAATAATTTTGTCATGGTCGAACACAAAAAAGGTACCATGGGGAAGTTGTGTACCAGACATACAGAATTATACAGAATTCCTTACATCTTCTATGAAATGTTTCACTCTTTTGAGATATTTTGTATTTTCTCATCCTTTATTGATTGACATAAATCAACTAATGACAAAGCCATCATGATTGGTTGGGGTATCAAGTTACACTGTTTGAAGATTACAGAACACACATTCTATCTTTTAACTTTGTCCATTATGTCAGTTTTAAAATTGGTAACATTGAACACACTAAGCTTAGGTCCATTTTTGTAGTTAGTCATTATCCTTTCCAAATCACGTTGAGATTTGTTTACCTATTTGCCAGCTATGGTAATCCTAATGATAATTCTATTTATTGAGCATTCTAAGTGCCAAAAACTTTTCATATGTAATCTCACTCATTCTCAACAACAAACCTATAAAGCGCTGTGGTAATTGGCCTCTCACAGCCCCAACAATTCTCGCCTCCTGGCATTCACACCCCATGTAACCCATTTGAATACTGAATCTGTAATCCACTGCATGTTGGTTTTTATAATCACAGTGGTTATGAACATATGGCACGTGCACTGTGGTGGGCTGTTTGTATCATTTAAAGCTCTAAAGTTTACCATCACTGAACTATGGCATGATTGATGGTGTGTGATTTCTGTGGCTGGGTAATAAAAACCATCATAGCTATCTTTCTTGGTGTTTTTGGATCATTCACCCCAGAAGACATCAACTAACTATGTATATGGACAAGTAACAGCAATCTGAGCAACCACGAGAGTAGGAAGCTGAAGCCTCCAGAAGTTGGCTACACTAACTAGTCTTTAATGCTGCTTATCCCTGAAATAACTATAGTCTCAGCTGTAATCTCCCTGCAACCTCATGAAAATTCTTGAAACAGAAACACACAACCAAACTTCATCCTAATTTCTGATGCACTGAAAATTTTAGAAATAACAAATGGTCGTTGTTGAATCACCAAACGTTGCAATTATCTTTCATGCACCATAGATAGCCAATAGATATGTGGGTACTATTTTCTCATTTCACACAGGAAATAAAACCATACTAACTGAAGTCTTATATATTAACAGTGCTGTGATTCAAAAGCAAGTCTTTCAGACTTCAAAGTTTAAATCATTACCTGCTACGGTGTCCTGATTTCTTATGACAGAATAAGGAGATCAAATGTTCGAGGCTCCACTAAATTCATATATTGAAGGATAATTATTTTACCTTGAACTTTTCTTGCCTTCCAAATGTCACATTTTTATTTAAAATCTTGTTAATTAACCAGGTCGCTGAGGTGAGTGGGTCAGTTGAGCTCACAAGTTAAACACTGGCCTGAGCAATAGAGTGAGACCATTTCCAAACAAAGTAAAGCAAAACAAAACAACCAAAAGGAACAAAATCTCATTAATTTATTTATCAAACATTTATAAAAGATTCTATATATATGATGAAACAAAGATGACACAGATTCTGCTTAAGAATCTCATAACAAATTTCAGTGTCAGGACAATTTATCATTAAATATATGTTTTACAGATTACTACAATATTTAATCTATGTTTTTATTTCATTTTTGAGATATGACTAATAACCTCTTCTATATTGTACCTTGACAAATCCCAGATGAGATATTTAAATGATAGAACACATTGCTATACCACCTTGCAATTAAATGGCCTTCATTTTCCCCTCATTTTATTTTATAATAGTCCTCTCCTAAATCTTCATGAGAATTTTATTATCTGGCCGAGGGAATATTTGCATAGTTATTATCACATAATCTAGTGTAATAGTTTTCACGATTTTCTCTGTGCAGCTAATCTAAATGGAATGGTTAACCAAAGTGAATTGCATGACTATTAAGTGTGAGAGTTTTGGTTAGTAGAGACAACATATTGTTTGCACAAATAACTTCCCAATATTTAACATTATGTCTGAATATACTCTTTAGGAATTTCTCAAGCTAAAGCATGTCTATTTTTCTCTGTAGTTTTGAAAGTTTGAATTATCAAGTAGGATTTTAATGGAAATAGACAGAAGCTCCAAATTTTGCTTTGCAAATAATGTAGCTTATAACTACAAAGTATGTATCTTGAGTAGTTGAGGAGCCAAAGTACTAAGAACATTTCTAAGTACAAAGGAAGAGGAATGGAAAAGGTGAAAAACTTAAAGTCAAAGAAGGTGGATCTGAGTCAGTTTGTTGTTATTTCTGATACTTTGGGGAACTGAAAAGAAGAGAGAGAAACCTGTCTGAGTTTCAGTTTTACTTTCCTCTCCTGTAAATGGAGTAAATAAAAATGGCAGTGTCTGTAGGTGGTTACATTATTGTTAGGCGAGGAATTTAGAAAATGATCTTACAGCTATTTGTGTGAGTTGTGCTAATTTTTTTCAATTCTTGAAATTATATATAACTCTAGTTTCTAGAGTTTCTTATTTAGTGTTTAGTAAATGACTACAGTCTGCATAAATGATAGCTGTCATTATGATTACTGACTGAACACAAAATTTCCAGTTATGGACCTTAAAATGTTTCTTCTTAATGCCTAGACCACTGACCTTATAATTGTTCTTTTTATGTTCCCCATATAGAATTTATATTGTGGCTCCAGTATAAATTGAACCCAGGGTTTATTCTGGCTATATATGCCTACTCAAGGCCATGCAACAGTTGAATTCAGTCTCAGTGAAAATGAATGGTAGTCCAATAACTTCTCCAATCAAAATATTTCCTGAGATAAGTGAGTATTTTACTGAACTCTCTTGTGTACCTTATTTCCAATACTTTCTCTTATATTTGAATTTTCCCTATTATACATATGCTTTCTTGAAGAGATAATGCAGTTTTCTAGCTCTTTTTTTCCAAAATAATGTTTATGACTTTGATACCTTTAGAAATACAGGAAGTTAGCAAAAATTTGTGCTGGGTACAATTGTCTATCAGATAGTATATCTAAAACTCAGATGTAATAATAGCTTCTTTAGATTCAGACCAGCCAAGAAGAGTGAGAGATATAAGAAACGTACTGTTATCAGAAAAATTGGCCAGGGCAATCATACGAATGTTTGCAAGTGGGAGAGAATGTAGTCTTTCTGCAAATGATTAGTAAACCTTGCATTGCCTACCAATACCATCAAGCTCTGATAGATCTGTAATGTGCAGTGAAATGTTTTGTGCCTCATCATGCATTAAGCATTATTATTGTAGGCATGAGGTCTTCAAGAGAAGCTTGGTTTACATACCTAAAATAATATTTGCTAGCTTTTTGGTGGGCACAATATTATGTCTTTGAGAAGTCTTAGTAGTAAGATGCATTTCACCAAGGGCATTTTGAATGTATATTTTGTATCGTTACTGATATTTCGTTTTTACACTTTGATTTCTAGGAAGGTCAAGAATTCTTATGTATGGGAGACATCTGCTGCAGTACACTCATCATTTTCTCAGTAAAGTAAATGGAATTCTAACAATTAATCCTAGTGTTGTCTTAGATCACAGCACCTAACACTGAGTGATGCTGAAGCCCAGCCATGCACGTGTCCCCTGGCTCCTCCACTTGTTGACTCAGTTTCAGTTATGGCTATTTAGGGCATAGTACTGTTGTGAGTAGCATATTACAGGGGGACCTTACCAACTATACCTATGCCAGATAAATCACTGGCATAGGTTACCCAGCATGGCATATTCAGCTTCTGGATATTCTAGAATTGGGAATTCTAGAATTCTAGAATTGGGAAATACTGTGAAATACTGCTGGCTGTTTGTAGGACTGCTTCGGTGAGTTTTCAATGGAGCCTCCCAGTGCAGGCCTGGAGTTGCTCTCTGACCTCAGGAATGAGAAATGTATTGACTCATATTGGAGAAAAGCAAAGACAAATGGAAATATCCTGCCTTTCTCTCAACCAACAGGAGCTCCCCAGTAAAATGGCTGTGTTCGCTTTGTTCCGCAAATTATAGTCAATGTTTCTGGCAAATAGCCTTAACCTAGAGCTATATATGGGAAAGAATTCTAATTAGTCCTGTGATACCTAAACTGACACTGCACAAAACCAACATTCTGTGTGACCTTAGGTAAGCCAATTCAACCCTTTGAGCATTTGTCTTTTTTATGTGAAAAAAGGGGCATAATGATGGTAATTATGCCATAGCATTATGTAAATGATTAAAAAATGTGTTTCAGGTAAAATATTTTTCACAGAGCCTTGTACTTGTAGAGAGCTAAAAACTTAGCTATTTTTATTTTCACCTCTATATTTTCTTGTTAGTGACTGCATATGCCCGCCAATGACTACTTCATCCATCTATGTTTATCTTTGCCCTTGAGGCAGTTTTAAGGTTGTGTCAACCTCAGTTAAGCAAACCTTCAGGGAGAGGATGCTTTGTTTTCTAAGCCTGGTTCCTGAGAGGACTGACCCATGAGTTCAGATGGGGATTATTCACATTGAACTGATAACTGTCTACTGTTCAACAGAGTGGATCCTAGAGGATGAAACATGTGCACTAAGCTGAAGGTCTAGGCAGCTGGAAATAATCATCATCTAATCTTTGTACCTCTGTGCACAGAACATAAGAGTGAATGAATGGTATGATCTGTTCCATGCATAGCAATGTCAGAGTCTCTCCACACCAGAAGACTGCTTTCTGCGCTTCTAGGCTGTAGTCATACTGCTAATAATCTGCAGGAGTGTGTTGGCTTTCTTCTCTATTGTTACTCCTGATTTTGATGATACAGCTAGATCAAGAGGCTCTGTTCTCCAGGGGTGGATTTAACTTAAATTTATTTCTGATGTTCCTGCTTCACTTGGTAGACTTTACCATTGTTGCAAGTGGTTCGCCCATGAAGTCAAACCTCAAGCTATTATTAACCCTCCCATAGGTAGAACACTGGGAGACTCTCTATTGTTTAGGCTTGCTAATGAAATGGTTTCTGAAGCTGTTGTATTCAAACTGAACTGCTTTTAAAAATTATAACAGTAAATATCTGAAGAAGTAGTAAAATAACTGGTCAAAATTGTGACTGTAGACAGTGAGACACTGAACTCTAGTGACCCAGGACAGCGGTAGAGTAAAAGTATGAAGGAGTCAAGGGCTCCATGCATGCTGTTCGTCCTTTAATTTGTCAGGAAAGGTGCAGCAAGTAGGTAAATCAGGAGGTAGGGCATGCTGGAAGTGGCCTTTTTGTACACTAATTCCATTTCTAGTTTTCTAACTTTATACTACAGCTACAAGAGAGGACATTATCTTTTGTCTACCCTAACTTCTCACACTTTTGAACTCCATCGCTATTCCTACCTTTACAACCTCAGTAGATAGAATTCAGACTCACTTTGTTTTTGTTCAGTTCTTATGTATGGATCACAGTATTCTCCAGAGCAACATTGTAATTTTTTCTCACATAATAGCTAATTCTTTCACTTTTTCTGTCTAAACTGTAATGCAAAATCTATCTCCATAGATCAACTGAATTATATTGTACTCTAAGGCTTGATACTCTATGCATCAAATGTATTTTAATATACTTTACTGTAAGTTTTATAATTCTATAATTTAACCATAGTATAATGAACTTCAATGCAGGGACTGCTACTCAACATATTAATTGTATTATATTCTACAGCTTTGAAAAATCTATTGCCTTATAGCTCTCATTTCTATTCTCATGTTAGTGGTTGCATGTATTCTCTTATGATGATTTCATCAATCTATGTGCATTTGATTTTACAGTAGTGTAGCAACTACATACTGTAACTACATACTCCCAGCACATTGGAGTAGTAGACAAACTATGTACTATGTTTTTTTAAAATAATCATAATAGATTAACTGATAACCCTTAAACACTAATATATTTTTCAATAATCCCTTTGTCCACCCAGACACTCATAGCAATATTATATTATGCATGGAGTTTTGATATTGCATGGACAATTTAAACTCCAGAAATCTGGAGGCCAAAATTATTACTGAAATTATTACTATTACTTGGCATGATTGTTTCATAAATAAAAGATTAAAAATCTTAGTATGGAATCATAAAAGATAAACCTGTAATGAGAGCCATACAAAATAATATCCAATGAGGTTGATAATTACATTCCTTATTTGCCTCTGACATGTAGCTTATATTCCTTTGCCAAATATGATTTTAGTTAACAGGCTTAAAGTAACATCTGCACTTACCAAGAATCAGTCCAGCATTGTTTAATCTGAAACTTCTGTGCTCATTTGTTTGATTATATGCATTGAACTGGTAAAACTGTTAAAGTGAAGGTAGATACGTTTATCTGATACCTGACATGTAGATGAAAAATCTAAAAAAATCCTGTCAATCAATTGAATGTTTTTGTAAGCAGCTGTACACATAATGCCAAATAACTGAACATTTGGAAACATCTGTCTAATTGACAGAATCCTCTTTTCAGTATTTCAATGTTTGATATCACATTGACTCAATGAACACTGAAACCACTTCCAAGATTTGGGGCTTAGAAAATCAGATTTTAGTTTCTTAAAAACATTTATAGGGAAAAAAATTCACAACATGAAATACTAACCTTGGAAGATTTCCCTTTCTACTCCATGAATATCATCATTTAAAGACTGAAAATTAAGAGAAGAATTTCATTCATTTACAGGAGATGGATGGATATGTAGTGATTGCATTACCATTGATTAATAAAATGTATGTGCCTTTGTTTCTTAACTAATTCTTCTTCATTACTGCTCAGAATCTGAATTGTTCAAGTCTCCAAACATCCACAGTCATGTTTAGTTTCTTCCATTTCTTTGCATTTTGCTTTTAGTCAGTGGACAAGTACTTAATTTGGAGTTAAAGTTAGAGATATTTCTCTTGTCTGTCCTTTTTCTATCCCATTGAAGTTCAATTTCATAATATACAGCATGTTGACTTCAAAGATAGTGTTCAACTTTTTAAAATTATAAGAGTAATATATGCTTTGTAAATAAATTAAAATCAAACAAATGAGTACAAGGTAAAAATTGAACATTTTACTTCTGCTAATCTCATTTCCTAAGTTGTAATAATTAACTATGGTTATTTTCTGAATTTTCAATGCCCATTTAATGTATTATGCATGTAATTATTAATATTCTGTCTCAGTTACTTTTCTCTTGTTGATGAGACAAAATATCTGATGCCTAAAGTGAATCAAGGAAATGTTTATTTCTTACAGTTTTGGGGTATTAAACCACACTTAGCTGGCTCCAAGCAGCAAGGTGGCATGGTGGGGCAGCAGTTCATGGTCAATGCAAATAGCTAGTGGGAAAAGGGAGAAGAGAAAAGACATGCTTTCTTCCTGCTCTTACGATCTGTATGTCAGCTCCATCCTTGGTTGGAGCAATACTCACATTGCCAATCCCAGCACTAGACAACAAACCAATCACATATGCTAGATTCACCTGTGTCCATGATTGCATGAGGCTTGAGGGAGCATGCAAACATAAACCATAACATATTTCATATCTATAACAATATTTCTACACATGACAATATAGTTAATATTCATACAACAATTAATATGAGCCTCCAGCAGTATGTTAAGCACTTAATATAAATTTTCTCATGAAATCTCTGTAAAGTATGCACTTTTATCATCTATGTTATAGTAAGAAGTGACTGAACAAGAATTCTGATATCACCTATATTAACTTCCTATCTTCAAATTCTGTCCTTATTCCACACAACAGTAGTATTTGTATTTTTAGTAAAATGTGATACTCTAAATAGTTTTGCTACTTTTTAAACTTATGATATTTAGAATATCTTTTTCTAGCAAAATACTTCATTCTTTTAAAATCATTATAAAGTGTTCTTCTGAATAGATACACACTTAGTTTAAAATTCCTCAATTAATAAGCATCTAAGTGATTTTCCTATTTCTAAATAAATATTTTGTATAGTTTTGTTTGTGTTTCTGTTGGTTTTCAGTGGGCTCCTAGCTTGTTTGGTAGCCTTGAGTTTCTGCTGTTTTGATTCTGTATTTCTCATTCCTTGCACTTTATCACTGTGAAGTGTTGTCTAATCTCACCAGTTCTCTTCTCAGACCTCTTCCTGACTTGTAGAAAGTGCAAGCTACTTGTCTTCTTTGACTTTCAAAATTTCAAATCCTTTCAATCTAAACTACTTTTCCTTTCATTTTTTGTTTACTCATTCAAAGTTCTAACATCACCTATTTCAACTACAGCTTTATTCTGGGATCTTCTTCATTGTTTTTTAAAGGACAATTCCTAATTACTTTTAAAATCTAACTCAATTCTTACTTTCTTCACAAATTGTAAGTAGAAGTCATTATCTATATAGCCTCAATTCTCAAAGCACCTACTTCATAACTGTACTGCTTTCAGTTTATATTTCACATAAAGGCAACCTCTGATACATGCTTGATCATTTTTTAAAAATCCTAAAATAAGGAAAAACCTTTAGGTGTGTTCTATGTCTAATACATTGTATGTTTCCTATGGTGTATGGCACTGGCTTACTAATTAAGTAGTTGTTTCATAAATTAATTTGCATTTTAACATGAGGATCACTTCATGGTTTCTCCAAGTTCATTTTTTTTCTACTTGGCAGCTAATGCCATTGAACATGAAGATTTGAGCTGTTTATCATTTTGTGAAATAAATATTCACCTATTGCTATTTTATGGTATTTTATTGGTTATATTAAAATTTTGGCTGGAGTTCCTGGGTCCCTCCAGGTCCTCTGCTGGAATGGTGAGAGTCACAGTAGGGGCCCAGGTCTAGCCCGGCCCCATGGGTGCCGCTGGCTGGAATTCCTGGGTCCCACAAGGTCATCTGGAAAAACTGAAAAGGTCATCTCGCAGTGATGTATGTTCACCCATCTTCATAGCAGCACAATTAGTAATAGCTAAATCTTGGAAACAAACAAAATGCTCACAGAGTGGATGAAAAAGATGTGGTATTTTTATACAATGAAATATTGCTCAGCTATGAAGAAGAATGATCTTGAGGCCTTCATAGGTAAATGGAGGCAACTTGAGAATATCCTTGTAAGTGAAATAAATAAGAATCATAGTTATAAGTATAACATTGTGTCTCTAGTGTAAAAACTGATAAGAAATGTAGGAGTAATAAAACCCAAAATGTGTAATTGCTATTGTAAAAAAGAGGAAAAGAAAGTGCTCTAAAGGATATAACTGCATGTATATTTAAGTGTGTAGGATTGATAACCATATTACTAAGTTTTTGTTGGATCGCTGAGCAGAACTATTAACAGTCTCACTGTTTGAATATATACTTTGTATGTTTTAACTTTGTGACATGAACAACTATTTCTAAGATGAAAGTATGTAATTTATCAACTTAGTGATATCTTAGTGTTTATTTTTTAAAATTCTGTACTATTTTTATCCTTGTTTTGCTTTTTTCCATCTTTAAATAAAATTTTAAAAAATGAAAGAAAAGCTTTCAATAAAAAAATTGGAAAATGGAAAAATGGAAATACTTTGTTTGGTATCACATATATCATGCATCCAGATATGTTTTAAAAGTGATACAGGTCATTATTTCCTGATCAACAGCAGCCATGTCCACTTTCTGTGCCACAGGAAATTGCACACAATGAACATTTTGACCTATAAACTAGAAATCTAAATGACTATTAGTAAACCCATTTTCTGGAGAAAACAATGTAAGATGATTGAATTGATTCCTGTCTAGAATTTGGAATTGGGAAACTGAGTCCAAGATGTGATATAGTAAAGTACAAATATACCATGAAAATACCAGGGCGCAAGGCATGCATTATAGTTTATATCTACATGTCTCCCAAAGCCTCATGCATTTATAGGTAGGGCTTTTAAGGTGATTGGGTTTAAGGTATTATAGCTGGCTTGCTGCTGGAAGGTGGAGCTTGGTTGGAAGAGTTGTGTTATTGTTGGTATGACCTGAATTGTTGTATGTTCCTTCTGGGATCCTACCTCTGCTTCTCTGCAGCCATAACTTGAGCAACTTCTCCACTATGCACTTCTGACATGCAGTACTGTGTTGGAGCCAAAATAAATTTCTTCCTTTTTAATTGTTTTCAGTGTATATTTTGTTCTAGCAGTATTTAGTGACTAAGACAGCATGAATATGTTCAATAGAGTCACATATTTGGAGGTTGGTTCCCAAAGGTAGTTGGCATTACAGGCAATCAAGTTTGCCTTTAAATTCCCTTGAAAGACGGTCACTTTGGAGGACATACTACAACCAAGTTAACTCAATATAGTATGGTTTTTCTACCTCTTCAGCAAAGATTATTGCTTCTTCAGTACAGTACCAGATGAAGGAGTTAGTTGGCTTGCATTGAGGGGCCATGTTTTATTGAAAATATGTAACTTTAAATACCAGGATTATATTTAGTGCAGCAAGATGATCATAGTATGGGAGCCACCTGGAGACTGAAAATATCTGAGAAAACAGTTTAGGACACCTATTTTATGCTGACTTCTCTGTGTATGTGAGAAACCTTTAGGGATAAATATGCATGAGATAAATCCATGCATAATTTGGCACCATGGGAGAGAAGAGGGAAAGGCTTCTGATAGAGGGGAAAAATGGAGGACTTATACAGGGAGCAGCTGAACTGTCATGACAGAACGGCCATGATGACACTGATAGGACAAAGGACCGGCAGGAAGTCCCTCAAACTGGCTCAGATCTAAGCTACTCCATCTTCTGCTCCCATACACTTCTGTACATGCAATGAATCCTTTTTTCTTGAGGTAATCAGAATGGCTGTCTTGTTCACTGTGACTGAAATTATCCATATGAGTCAGGGAAATGGTGAAGATAGTGCTTCTCACAGTTTTCCAAAGGTTGCCTTGGATCCATGAATATGCTTGTGGAAGTTAAGTAGGACACCAGTAGAAAACGTTCTTGACTGTTCACCTTTCAGAGAAATTATATGTTGCCATTCAGGAATCCGCTATCATAGACAAGAAATAAGCAGGCAACACAGAGTAAGAACATGTAATTAGGGTTTAGACAAAGTGATGTCATCTGCCTTCTACTTTTTTACCTAGCAAACAAAATATGTTTTGTGGGTGCCTAAAGTTACCTTTAAAATTTGTTCAGACCAACTGTAGTGTTTTATGCCTTGGAAAATATGCTTTGGCATCCTCTTGCATATTCTTGCAGACCAGCTTTGACTGTGAAACAGGTATTTTTATTATTTTTTCATGGAAACTAAATGCCTAATTTCCAATCACCAGATGATAATTTTGAATGAATCCTGCTCCCTCCTATTTGTCTAAAACCTGCCCAATGACCATTTTCAGATTTAATATGAAACAGTTGTGGAAAATTGGTTTAGAAAAAACAGCCCTGACTAACACATCTAGTCAGAATTGTACTGTATACTGCAAGGAAGCATCATTTCCCTTCCCTCAGAAGGGAAAACATGGAAGCTGCCAGGACAAGGATGGACAATCTGGACTTCCTCCTGCAACATCTGCTGGGGGTACACAGACGACCTGGTGATGTGCAGCGTGAAGTACACAGATCAGTGCAGTGTCAGCTTCCACCAAGGGAGAACTGTTTTCCAGATTTGCTGGACTAGTTCTGAGAAGAATAAAAAATAAAAAGAAACATGGTAAATGGTTTTGGATGTGCCTGGCAATAAGAGATCTTTGGGCAAACCTCAGCCTGTTTGTCTCTGTCTGTGTCTCTGTGTCTGTCTGTCTCTGTCTCTTTCTCTCATACTTTTCCTGAGAATTCTAACTGGTACATGTTGCTTCATTTTTATGGAATAAAAAAGGAAGCTACTCTGTGCGATACTTTACAGTAGATGTATGTTGTGAACCATTATAGTTTCTTTTGTTACAATACCTTTTCCTTCCAAACTAGTAACTTCTGTTTCCCATGAATGCATGTGTCTCTTCTTGCCTAAAATGAAAGCCAACCCATCTTTTTTCCTCACTGATCAGAGGAATTGTGCTGGGTTATCATTTGCATTCAGACAGATTGCATTGATGATTCTGGTGAGAAAACTTTTATTTGTGAAGTCAGAATACAAAAACATCCTTAAAATACTCACAGATGGGGTTTTGACCAGTGAATGAGGAAGTTATACTTTATCAAGGGACACATTCATATCTGTATACATGATTTCTACTAAAAAAACTATTCAGAAGATAGAGAATAGGTAAATAAATGAAACTTCTGTTAATATGCAATTTACTCTTTAAGTGTAAAAGTGTACCTCACCACTGCTTCCAGATTTTCCAATATAATCCACTCCCTGTATAGAGCCCTTTTAATTATTTATCTGATAAAGATCTATTGAGTATTCATTGTGTGCCAGCATTCTCTCCAACACTGGGAACATAGCAGGAGGAAAAAAAGAAGAAAAAAATCTGGACCTATTTCTTTAATAGGTCTATTTTCAAAAAAAAATTAAAGGTAGAAAAACATTGAGAGAGGATATAATCTAATCGGACCCAAGTGAGGAACTGAATGTACAAATTTTCTTCTAAACTATGAAAGCACATTATCCAAATACTTGGGGTTTGGCCTCTGAATCTGGGTTTACATCAGGCTGCTACCATTTTATAGGGAGAAGATTAACTTAAATCTCAGGAATATGGAGTTAATAACAGTACTTGTTGCGTGGAACTTTTTTCAAGACAACAGAATAGTAAACACAGATTGCCAGTATAGCAACTTGCACAGAGCAAAAACTCAATATAATTATAATTATCAATAGTTCTGATGATGATGGTGATGGTGACAATAACAGGATATAGACAGTTCTACATTTTAACTGAAAGAGGAGTAAAACGCCTACAACAGAATAGACAGTTCTTACCTTTAAAAGCCAAGATGTTCTTATACAGGGAGTTGCCTCAGATCTCAAAGGAAGTTTTGTTTATTTCTTCAACAGGTTAAACTCCACTGCCAGTTATACTGAAAGTTTTCAGAGCTGGTGGCCATAATTTGATGAGTTCCTTTTCCTGACATGCTCTCTGGGAGTCTGGTGCCTTGGAGATGCACAAAGTAATGCAGATAGAAGATCCTAGGAAGCTGGTATTCAGTGTCAAAGAATGAGCTTCCTTTTATTTGTTCATGGTTCTTCTTTTCTTTCCTAAAGAAATTTAGGTTTACCTTAGGAGAGAGCCTATTTGTAGTAGTTGTTCAAAAATTTCTGAACTTTCAAAGCCTGGATTGAGTTAATATTTGCTGTTAGTTGTTGTAACTCTTGGGTCCTGCCCATTGTTATTTCATCAACACAATCTGGCAACTTCTACACTTGTTAATTAATAAATCCTTAGGTGTTAAAGATGGGAACTTTTGTGTCATTTATATCTCCCAAAGTGTGATAAGGACCTTGGACAAATTCACCTTCACTGTAATTTTCTCAAAATCTTGTTCAAGGACACAAGAAGACCTCAAGAAAAGTACTTAACCTTTCTGTGTCTGAATCTCCTCAACTAAGAAATGGAAATGGTCAAATCTGTCCAGGCATCCTTATAAGGCTGCATAAAAATAATAGATCTGGATCTTGCAGTTAGAATGAGTATTTCTAAACATTCAGAGAGTTAATAGTACAATTCACACTGTTTGTATAATGGTTTTAAAAATCCTTGTGTTTTATATTCTCCCAGGTCACAGGGGACATTTATTGAAGGTTACGTAACTATTTAATCTCTACAACAGTCTTCTACAACCTTTACCTAATCTTTAATTTTTTCCTTTTCTTCAATAAAAATTTGAGAATTTCTAGGTGCCACGCTCTGTGTAGGTGGAAAATCTACTTTTTTTTGTTCCATTTATTTTCAGATTTATTTCAGAGCAAAGCCCAAGGTGAGGTGGGAAGGAATGAAGAGGAAAAAAGAGTAATCTCATGCATCGTGTGTTTATAAATTTTCTTTTTAAAATAGTTTAAGGTTTACAGAAAACTCACAAAGGTAGGGCAGAGAGTTCTTAATACCTCTCACCCAGTTTTCCTTAATGTTAACTCTTACTCAGTTCATCGGTGTGTCTATTAATCTATCTATCCATTATTTATCAGAGTGGGTTCGTATTTTATATACTTTGTGTTACACTCTATTGCCACATCCATTATTTCTTGTTGTTGCTCAATTGCGCCACCTTTCGGCATTGGCATTGGGAATATTCCCAGGCTGCCTCTTGTACCTCTTTGACAAGACCTGGCATCGTGATTACTGTGTACTTCCTTATGTTTGCATACTGCTAGATGTTCCTGGATCATCTTGTCTTTTCCTTGCTTATTTTGTTTTGAAATTCTGTATCATAATTTTCTACATTTTTGTTTTTAAAATTAAAAACAAAAATTTAAACAATAATAAAAACAGTATAAAAGAAAAAATTTAAAAAATCTCTTAGCAGAACTCCTCCCTCAACTCTAGTCCACTACCAGTGCACCTCTGCAAGCTTGCCTGAAATGACTTGGAGACGCTCCTGTCTTTTCTTGTCTCTGCAATCACCCTATATTCTCCTTATAAACACTGGTTTCTGCTTTTATTTTTAGACTCTTTCTAATATACTCTGATAAATGTTCTCCTCCTAAGGTTTTGTCAGGAGCAAGGGTGATTGATAAACTGTACCAATGGATAGAGAAAAATGTTCTCTCTGGTATCTGGCATTGTGACAGATTACATAAACAATGCTCTTGGGCTAATCAGTCCTAAATGGATTCTGTGTTGTAAATGCTCTCTGCAGTCATCCAGGTATGAATCACATTTCTTTATCAAAATCATTATGAGGGGTGCTTTGACTTGTAGGCTCTAGCAAGTAAATACAGGAAGCCAAATGGTGCTAGACATGTGTACATGCATTATTGTATATTCTGCAAGCTCGTAAATCACCTAATGTGAGCAGATCCACCACAGGGTGGAGAACGCTTCCTCCTTGGTCATCAGCATAGCTCCTTGTGGAGGTGTTGCTTTCTTGGTGTCAGACAATGGAGCCTTTAGCTGTTCACTTTTTTTACTCTATTTCAGGACGTACTTTGCTGCAGAACAGTTTTGTAAAGGTTATTTTAGATGGCACATGACTGAGTGTTTTAGTTTTCGCATTTGTGGCATTTGTGCATCTTTGCCAGAAGCCTGTTGAAGTAGTATTCTTCCTACTTTCCCTCCCTCCAGAGGCTCAGAAAGAAAAGAGAGAAGAAGATGCAAATAAAAACAACGAAGCAGGCTAATGCTAAAAGGGAGGTGTTAAACCCCAGGGTCCTGTCAATTATAAGGATTTGAGAGAGAGAGAGAGAGAGAGAGAGAGAGAGAGAGAGAGAGAGAGAATATACATAAAGACTTCTGAAACATCTTCTCTGGAGAGAGGATCGATCTCTCTTGACTTGGGACTCCAGCTATAAAATTTTGTTCAGGATCAATTTATCCTCCCTTAAATGGAGAGAGAAAACATGATTTGGAAAGATAAGTGGAGAGAGAAAGAGAGAGAGATGAGCAACAACAAAGGTTTAGAGATGAAAAACTGGACACTGAAACTATACTGTAAGATTTTTTAATTTATTAGAGGTCCCATGCTATATGTCAGCCATGGATACGCTGGAGATACATAATCTGTGTTAGGAGTTAATGAAAATCGATATAATTTCTAAGACAGTGTTTGCTATTCTATGAACTGGGATAAATTTCTTTCTCTCTGAGCCTCATTTTTTTCTTTTGTAAAATGTGTTAGTGAGATTTTAAATAATTTTGTAAAGGAGTAAATTAAGCATGCTTATTTTTGTTTTTATTATATTCATTATTAAAATGAATTTAGAATCATGGGAGGTGATAGTTTTGTAAAATTTTGTTATTAGGTAAGTTTATTTAGGTTAAAATTTTTCTACTAAAAGAAAAAAGGAGTAAGTGACTTTGATAAGAATTGATGGTTTCATAATATATATACTGTGTCAAGAATTGTTTTATATATTTCATATATATGAACTTATTTTATCCTGGTAATTGGAATAACATTTCTGTATTCCTATTTCTCACATAAGGACAATGAGACATGTCAATGTCACATCACACAGTTCATGTGTGGAAGAAGTCAGAAGCTGAATCAAAATTCTCTGGCTACACAATCATGTGCTCAGTCACCTTACTCTTAAATACCAATGCTGAAAGAACGATACAGCCATAATATGGGCTCTATTAAAAATATGGTAAATATTTAAATTTTAAAAAAAGACATGTTTCCATTAATCCTTCTTAAATCCTTTCCCTAGCTTGAAACACATGTTTCCCATCATTCTTGCGACTTTCCAAAGCAGTTCTGAAAGTCTTCTCTTAAGAGTTTTTAGACACTCTGTTGTGGTTGTTTTCACCTCTCGAATCAGTTCCCAGCATTTAATCTTGTCATTTTGACTTTGGGGAAGAGTCAGAAACTGCATGATGAAAATGCCATCAATTAGATGGAGGTGCACATCCCAGTGTTTTTAGGAACTTCTCTTTCTACTGGATGGCACATAGCTATGATACTCATTGCAGTTTGTTTCCAAGAGGGATTTCCAGAATGTTCCACAAGGTGGACAGAATGATGGGGTAAGAGTGTTCGAAGTGAAGCAGAGTATTTTGAGGAGGGTTGATTGCAATGTTTCTTTTATTGTAATGATTTTTTCTATCTCAATGCACCACCATATGTTTAGATTTGCCTTTGTAGAAAGGGTACCATTCAAGAGACGCTTCCCTGAGTTTTACATAGAAACATAACATTTGTGTCTTATCTAAACGTTTGTCTGAATTGACTGCTCAAAAGTTTAATTGTGAACAAATGAATGAATTTGCTTTATATATTACAGTAAGTGGCATGTTATGCTCTGCCTGAAACTTCTTTATTGGCTTACCATTAAGGTTGTGAGATTAAACCAGTAAAATACACAGCACCTAATTTGGAATTTAAATAATTTTTTTT
>PVJX010024145.1:0-28407 GCA_004027295.1 Dolichotis patagonum | reverse complement strand
GAAGACACTGGTGAGGCCTGCTTGTGGAGAGAGCAGCATGGCACAGCAGCTGCAGGCTCAGCTGCGTGGGCCCGAGCTGGTGCCCGTCTGCCCTCCGCCGGGGTGCTGTCTCCCCTTCCTCCCTGAACCTCTTCTCTGTGGTTGTCACTCGCCGGCCCTTGGGATCCTTTGCTGATGTCTGATTTTGAGTATAGTTCTATAAACAGCTAAGAACATGTCTCCCTCAGTGGGTGGGAAGCAGAACACTTCCAGTTTATAATTCTTTTTCTTATTACCCTATCTAGTTTGTTGAAGGGGGATGGAGGGACATTTAACTGAAATTTCAAAAGTGTGAGTTTCTTGTTCGTATATTGAGAAAATGATGGGCCCTTGTATCTATAAATATCAGCGTATCTAGAGAAAGTAAATATGCATGGATAGGGAGAAGAATAAGAGTTACTTGGGAACTTCTGCAAAAATGCTTTCAGGATCAGACAAGGAATTAAAATAAGAACGCATTGGCTCCTTTTAAAGACCTGTTTCCTGTTTTTCTTAGTCGGGACACTCCCTCCCTTCTGCTTTCTCTCACACACAGCGTTTCTCTCAATCACACGTGGTCTCTTACGCACATGGTCTCTCACAGTGCAGTGCACACATCATCTCTTTTGCACACACATAATTGCTCAGTTCTGCAATGCACACATCATCTCTTTTGCACACACATCCTCCTACACACCTCACAAACTCTAATAGTTTCTTCCACCCCTGCAATCCCCCGAAGGACTGGAAAATATACTTTTGGATATCACAAATTAGAACATAAAACTTTTTAAATTCCTTTCTTAAAAGCATTTAAAATCCTAAAGGAGGGAAGGGGAGAGAAAGAAGGGAAAAGGGATTAAAAGAAATAAAAGCGTTGAAGGAAGAAATGGAAATAGAGCACTTGCAAAAGAGGAGGGGAAGAAGGGCTGGAAGGAGGAGAAGAGGGAGGGTACAAAAGAGAAGGAAACTGTCCTGTACATGTACAAATTCCCATGATGAATGGGAGCATTATGTACTGCAAACATGGATTAATTGTGAAAAAGGAAAGAAAACTAAAGGACCCTATGGTATAATCAGAAGCGACTCACCATGGGAATCCAAAAACACCCCTGATGGACTTCATCCTTTTCTTCTAAATGGCAACATTTTTGAAATTTTGGTTTGGCTATTATTTCTTACTAAAAAAAAAAGACCTTATTTTTTTAAAAATAAAACCTTAGGGCGAGAAATAATGACACAGAGAATGTCAGCCCTTTGCTACCACCCCTGGGAACTGAAGGCACAGTTTGAAGCTGTCCCTCTTCTGCTTGTGTCTGTTAACTTGGTAATGGTAACTGGTAAGAGGAACAGCTGTGCACACTGAACCAGGTAAAGCCCCACCTCCTTGTACAAATGAGGGTTTAGAAAGCACAGAGCACACAGAGGTAGACAAGGAAGATTCATCAGCGCTTAGCTGTGCTCTTTCAGCTCTTATAAGAGTCTTTCATCCAGAGTATACTGTCTGACGGTCTTTTGTTGATTCCACCCACTTGATGCTTTGAGAGGTGTGTTCTTTCAGCAGGGCCAAAGGTATATAACTGAACACCACGAGCCACTGGCTCAGATCCAGATTCCTACTCTCACAAAACTTCAGTTTAATCTTCTAATACTAATCTGCTTCTCTTGACAGAAGCCAAGAACTTTTACCAGGGAGTGGCCAGAGCCCTCTGACCCTCACCTAGAACTGATTTCTTTTTTTAGTGTTGTCTACTATGGTAGGTTCCTTTTAGAGCAGTCATTCTTTTGTTCCCAGAGATTCCTGCCTGCCTTGGTGATCTAGAAAATTACTTCTTCAAACAAATCTAATTATAACATTTTACACAGAATACATTATGCTGTTTCCATCCAGATCATACACTTCCAACCACATCTTAGGGAAAGAGGGGGCTGTTTTTGTCTTACTGCATGATATGAATAATACACAGCTATCAGCCAGTTTCCCATGAGAGATGTAAAGTTGTTATTACCTAGGTAACTATAACACACTGGTCTCAAATTGTAGGTAGTTAATTGTGAACAAAAGTACTTGCTTGTGTTTTCGCAGGAATCAGTAAGTGGCAAGAAAAAGATTTCTGTCTAAGGAGTGACTCAGGGTTTACATGTGTCTTGTGCAGTTGTTGAGAATGAAGACATTTAATTCTGCTTTCATGCCTTTAACATTATTTTTAATGTGCTTCCATTTTTATTTCATTCATTACTACACCTTTCCAGAGTGAAAAATAAACCAGGTTGGCCTGTACTCACTAACAGTATAACTTTAGGAAACAATGTAATGATTTATGTAAACTACCTCAAGCTTTATTTTTGTTTGATTTTTGGCATCTGATGATGTTACTTTGTCATATGCTTCCTATGTTTCAATATTTGACTTCGGTACAATTTCCATTTGCTTTATTCCTATTTAGTAGACCCTCTGGAATGGGGAATTATTTTTGAAATTTTTGAAATATTTGAATTGAACCAAAATTCCAGGAAATCCTCTTGCTATAGTTTGGGTCTGGAGTGGCCCCTGAAACCTGTAGATTAGAGGTTTGGTTGCCAACCTGTGGTCCTGGTGGGGAGTGGTGGAAACTTCCAGAGCTGAGGTCGGGCAGAAGGAAGTTAGGCCATTGATGTGCTCTTAAAGGGACATTTTGAACCCTGGCCTCACCTCACTTTTCCTTTACTGACTTCCATGAGTTGAGCAGATTTATCCCACCACACACACTCCCCAACATGCTACTACCTCCTCACAGACCTCAAAACAACAGAGCTGACTGACCAAGGACAGAACCCTCTGAAACCATAAGCCACCAGCCCTTCCTCTGTATAACTTGTTCATCTCAGATATTTTCTCACAGCAAAGGAAAGCTAACACACCTGTGGAGAATGTATATGAATTAAAGGAAAAGGAGTATGTGGAGTTTGTGGAGAATGTATATGAATTTAAAGGAAAAGGAACGTAACTGGAAAATTCCTAATTCTTTAAGATGCCTTCAATGTAAGGAAACTGTACCAGGAAGATGTTGACCCAATGCTCTCTCACTGTTCTGTTGCTTGCCTCAGAGTATACGCTGATTTTGGGAGAAGGAGAAATTTTCCCTCTCTTAGAGTTAGTTTTCATACTCTCTGTTTTGTTTCCTTTCTCTGGTGTGACCTTTTTGTACCCAGATGCACTGCTGACTTCTTTCCCCATATAGTAATGTAGAATAAGAACTGTACCCATTTACACAAAGCTTTGAAAAGGATATTCAAACTCAGTAGTAGAGGAAAAAAATGGCAATGTAAATAATAATAAACTACCTCCAGGTATTTGCAAAAAGGTTTTAAAGTTGACTGTTATCTAACATGGACAATACTTTAAGAAAATGATTAAATTCACTTTACTAGTAACTCTGAAATTTATAACATTCTTCATTCTTTTGCAATAAATATTCTGAATCATAACGATAACCACCCCTTTTGGATATGGGAGGGATTAATTAAAGGGTACAAGGTTCTGGTGAGGCAGGAGGAATAAATTTTCAACTGTTGCATGGTGTGGTGATGATAGCAATAATGTATCATCTACTTCAAACTTGCCTAAAGAATGTATGTAAAATGCTCTCATTATTTAAAAACTGATAACTATTGGATGTGACAGGTATGTTAATGAGCTTGACATAATCATTCCACAATGGAAGCATATATCAAAGTAGTCCATTGTATCCCATAAATATATGTAATCATTATTTGCTAATTAAAATAAAAAATTTAATTATAGCAACAAACTGAAGTTAGCTTATATGTCCACTAATACAAAAACGGTTCAGGAATAGAAATATGTAACATCTTACAATGGTAAAAAAGAAGATTTTGAATGTATACGTGGTAAATAGTTATAATATTAAGTGAAAAAAGTGCAAAATGATAGTAGCAGAGTCGGTTACTCTAAGTAGGCAGATAAAAAGAGTAAAAATGAAATTGTGTGAACATATAGATCAAATTTAGAAGTCAAATTTAAAAACTTTTTGTACAATGTGCATATGAGTGATATTCTTCTTTGTAAAACTAATTTTCATGCTGTAATTTTAAAGTAAATCATTTTAAAAGATCTATATCTATTTTCCTTACAAAACAGGATTAATGCCACTCTATGTCTAGTAGATTCAGCTTCATAGCTGAAAGTTCTATTACCTTTGGTTGAATAATTTAGTTGTTGAATGGGTTTGGATCTTTTATTCATGCCATTCTCAATAATTTAGACTCTCAGAGTTGGAATCTAAGAGGTAGTTTACTGCAAACTCCCACCCATGTTGCAGTCCCTTCTGTGTCATTTCTGATTCGTGGTCATCCTTCCATTACCAGAATGCTCCCAGCTACAGTAATCTCACGACTTCAGGATACTACCTTTCAGTTCCTGGCTGATGCTAATTTGTTAGAAAGTTCCTTCATCTGAATTGAATCTGTATTCGTGTCTCCTCTGTCTTTGAGTCTTAATTTATTCCTGAAGTACAAAATAACAAATTCAGCCCCCAACAGTTCTTTGAGAGTGCTTTTTTCCCCCTTAATTTTAAAGAGAATAAAACAAAGGAAAATAAAACAGAATAAAACCAAAATAAACCAGTATAAGCGATACAGAACTTCAAAACTGATACGTCCTGCCAGCCTGGAGCTTAGCTATCTGCCCAACTTGGTACTGGACCAAGAGAAACAACTTCTCTCTCCAATAGTAACCTCTAAGTTCTCCTTCTCATTCCAGAGATAAACCTCCTGCTCCCCTTTGCACATGCACCAATCCCTTTCTATCCCAAGAATCCACAACCACCCAAGCCTCCACCCCAGCCCTCAGTAAGTCTTTCTGTCTCCTGTTTTACACAGGCAGATGCTTCTTCAAATCAGCAGTTTATATGTAATTTTGCCCATCTCCCAAACTCCTCCCCCAGCCAGAACTGATAAAAGTAGTCCCACTTCTTTGTTCTAGCTGAGAGCCACTGCACCCTTATAAAGCCCTCCCATGTTCTCATTAAAGGCCTCTTCCTACTCTATCTCCTTATCTCTCCTGTGCTGCTTCGGATTAAGTGCCAAAAATAATAAAAAACCTTACAAAATCAACAATAGTTACCACAATGCCTTTTGTTGTCTTCAAAATAGTTGCAGATACCTTGGAACATACTAAAAATTGAACAGAACAAAGCAAGAAAAGCAAAACAATGAATGCAATAAAGGACTTCAAAAGAAGCCAAAAGTAAATCCAAAATGGCTACCATAATATATCTTGCTATCTTTTAAATAGCTGCTCATGCTATCAAATTTAACATAATCAAACAAAACAAAAGAGAAAAACCCCAACCCAACAAAACATTCAACATGAGTTTCCAGGTAGGGATTTCTTCCTTGTGAGGCCTGGTTCTCTCCCTCTGCAGCCCGCAAATGGTGCCGACTCATGGAGAGAGGCTTGGGTGTGGTTGTCCCCACTCCAGCAGTGGCCCCCACATGGCACTCGGGTGCTTTTTAGAAGTGATTTTTATTGTCTTAGACTTTGTCCTTTGTTATTTAAGGAAAGATGTTGGATTTTTGACATTTTTATGTGTACATCCTTTTTTTAAAGCAAAACATATTTATTACAGTTAGTAAGATGTACCTATTTCTTGGGTTAACAGTATCTCAGCCTTTGTAAAAAATTGGTCCATCTCTCTCCTAGTCTAAGCCTGGGATTTCAATGAAGATTATCCCTGAGTCCAGAAATGAAAAATGTGACGTATGTTAAAAATTTAAATGCATCCTATCCTATGATTGTTCGAGGACTGGCAAAGAACAGTCAGGCCAGTCAGGGCACAAGCACCTACCTGGCAAATGCAAGGTCCTGAGTTCGATTTCTGACACCAAAAAAAAAAAAAATAACAAAAGCAGAGTCTTTTTAAGACTGATGTGTGGTGAAAATAAACCCAGAACTGCAGAAGGATCATTTCACAAAACCTGAGAATAAAGTCAACTGAGCTGAATGTGTGATGGAGAGATGAACATTTTTAGCCCACTGCTCCATAGGCTGGAGATACCCTTTCTTCAGGGATGTTAGCTGATCTTCCAACATAGTGCTGCCCGTCCTTTTTTTCCTCATCCGCCACATTGGACTGGCTTTCATCACTTATTAAAGGAGTCAGGATGATCCAGGCTGTATGCTGGGATTTGGTAGAAATCAATATTTCTATTACTGTCAGGATGCAGAAGTTTGGCGCAGTTCATTTAAAATTTCTGCTCTGACATTCATCTTCAGTGAAATGAGCAGTTTGAACTAGACAACTGAAAAACCTCTTCCTGCTTCAGAAGTCTGTCATTTCTGTATGACTTTGCTTCTAAATCTAACTTGAGTACCTCGGCTGTTGTTCTCTGCATTTTTTCCAATTAGTCAAGTTGTTCTTACTGGAGTTCATTCTTAAAAGTAAAAAAATAGAAGGAATATTCTCTAGATGCATCTTCCTTTGTCACTCATTATCAAGTCACCTAAATTTATTTTTTCCATCCTCTCACTACAGAAAAGAGAATCTTTTAAAATGCTTTGCTGTGCATATAAGCTGTCCTGTTATAATTCTAATACGTCTATAATTTTAAAACTATAAGAATTAACTCCATTTTACCAGGTGAAAGTAGGCTGATCACTCTTTTGGTTCCAGTTTTGTTATTTTGAGAGTTGACACCTTCAGAAAAGTTGCAATAGAATAATGAACATCCATAGAGCTCCACCTGGGTTGTCTAGTTAACATTTCCCTGCATTTGCATTCCTGTGTGTCCTTCCTGAGTAAGTGTGTCACTCCGTGTGTTCTAAAAATAGCATTTAAGTGAGGACTCCTGAGCAAAAGGCTACCCTGGGAGCATTTAGAGGTCTCGAGGAGTGGGCGAGGCCCAGGTAGGGTCTTAATTGCCTTAATTCCAATCCTGACTCTAGTTCTCAGATTTTATATTTGCAAAATACAGAGCATTATTGGCACCTAAATTCACACTTAAGCATATTAATTAACATCAATATTTTGTGAGTGGTTCACACTTAAGCATATTAATTAACATCAATATTTTGTGAGTGGAACTGATAATGCGAAGTTTTCATTTTTCATTGCGTAAGAAAAAGCTTAGTTATATCTTAGTTTTTCAAATGAGCCCAGATCTTAAGTTTCCTTGCGTAGAAATAACTTAGAGGTTGGCTTAAAAGGGAATGAACAATACTGAAATGGTAATGAAGAACATGCATGTCTTGCTGGGCAAGAAGTCAGACCCCAAATAGCATCTGCCCAGGCGGTGCTATCGGACGTAAGCCGAGATCCGGGGAGCAGATGGGTTTTGTCTCATGTGCCAATTACTGGAGGAGCTGTCTTGGGTAGCTAAAAAGACCCCAGAGAGCTTACTGGGACAGGGTGACTGCGGTGTCACGGGAGGTCACTGCGCAATGGCCTGGCTGCTGTGATCCGACGGCGCCCCACTCCCCATTTGACGGGTTGACAGGCTCATGTGTTCACGTGCTGCAGTGCAGCGGGTGGTGACAGTGTTAGAAGGATGGCCTAAGGAGGGGGCGAGTCCTGAGAGCCCATGCTCAGGGATGGGCTTAGAGCCCTAGTAAAAGGGCTTGGAGGAGTGAATGACTCTCATGTTCGCCTGCCATGCAAGCACACTGTGCTTTCCTTCTTTTGCCCTCCCAGCTCCTCTGCAGTATAGGGGCACAAGGTCAGGGTACGCTGGAAGCTGAGCCCAGGCTTCTCCAGACCATGAACCACTGCACCTTGCGCTTCAACTTCCTGGCCTGCAAAGCTGTGAGAAATACATTTCCATTATTTTCTGATTATGTAAAAGAACCAAGGTGGATGCCCTTGCCAGTTCTGCTTTAGGTATGAAAGACACTTGACAACCAATTGATAAATACTGTCAAGGCTAAGAGGAGTGAAAAAAAAATCAATGGGTTGAAACCAAGTATTCCTCCAGCCCATTGGTAAACTAGCAAGGTGTGTGCACATCCATTGTAGCACTTACCACATCAAGTGACTCTTGCGCTCTTCTCCCTCAGTTAGACCACAAGTTTCCAGAGGGAAAATTTACCATTATCATTGTGTTTTATGAAATGCCAGGTGTATAGTAGGTACATAATCAATGTTGGAGCTGATCCTGATATATCCTAGTTTTGATGAAGCTTGGGCTGAAAGTCTACCCTGTAAAACCTGCCCCATTTCTGTGCTTATTTAAAGCCCATTGCTCTGATTAATTTCTTCATAAAATGGCTTTGGACAAGTTTAATATTGTGTTAAGTAAACTAAGAGCAGAATGATGGTAGTCAAAGGTTTTTTTTTTTTTTTTTTTTTGCTTTTTGACACAGGGTTTCACTTCTTAGTTCAGGCTGAACTCAATCTCTGCGATCTTTTTGCCTCAGCCTCTCAAGTGCTGGAATTATAAGTGCGTATCACCATGCACACCTGGTGTTTTAATCCAACAGAGAAGGAGCAGTTTGCCCATGATGCTGAGCTATTTTTCACAGTTATTGTAGGATAGAGTTTAGGTAAGGAATAAAGAGGCATATAGACCTCAGAAACAAATTTTAGGCCATCTGTGGCTGCTAACCAACTTCTTTCTGCATCTGAAACCCAGATAGCTATGAAGCTATGAAGTAATTAAAATACAAAATCAAAATTCTTTAATTGCTTGTCTTCTTAAATAATTAAATGATAAGCAGTCCTTGACTCTCAATTTCTGAAATTTTGTCCAAGTTGTACTTTCCACATTCATTGACTTTCCTGAATAAAACGCAGACTGTTGTGTTCAGCAGCTAGAGAATGATTGCTTTTAGTCAACAGAGGAAAGGGACCAATAGCTTACTTTAGCTCAGTTACTTTCTTTTTCTGAATAATAGTGACAATCTATTTAATTGAATTTTGTCATGAATGTTCACAGATACAAAAGGCAATGTACTAGAAAAAGTATTATGTTTTTGACAATTTTGTCATTAAATTTTTGTACATACAAAAGGTAATGTGGTAGAAAAATAAATGTTAGGATCTGAATAGGAGGCGTAGGTCTTATAAACTCAAAGTTGAGCAAAGGTCAAAATCATTAGGAATATTCCTAAGGCACAGTTTGTCATCAGCAGTATGCTATTTAACATGAACTTGCTTATCTGTATGGTTTAGTTATCAAGGAATGTAATAAGACTGAAGAATAGACATAGGTCTCCAAATTATACCTATGGTATTTTCTAAGTGAGTTTGTAGTTTTGTTGTTGTGGTGGTTTTTGTTGTTCTTGTTTTTGGTACTGGGGATGGAACTCACGATCTCTCGCTTGCTAGGTAGGCACCTACAGCACTAAGCTAAGTCCCAGACCCCCCATAGTTTTTAACCTTTTGAGAATGCACACATTTGTCATGTGCAGCTCTGCCTCCGAATTACTGAGTCTACCTGTAACGCATTCAGGGCAAGCAGTTGAGTGCTGGCTTCCAAGTGACCATAGTTCACCATTGCCCTTCATCGACTCACTTGAAAACAGTGCCTGACTGAAGTCCAGGGCCACACAGCACAAGGGTGAACACAAAAGGCTCCGAGGCCACCACGGAATAGTACAGTAGTTTGTCTCACAATGACCCACAGTTTTCAGAGTGAGAGGCTCTGCTAGGGGCCACCTCAGCTCCCCACTTTACAGATGACACTTGCAAAGGGTAAGTGGCTTATCTATCGTGACCCGAGGGTGTCCTCCTGGACCCCCCCCCCGGCACTTTCCCTCACTTTCCATCCACCTACCTCCACTTCCTTCCAATCTATTGTTTTGTCTTTTTGTTCCTATTTTCCTCTCGTTCCCTTTTCCATTTCCATTTTCACTACCTTTTCTCAGAACTTCAGTAATTCTGACCTGAAATTCTCCCTATGGATTCTTTTAATAATCCTCCTTTCATTTCTTACTCTTTTTAAATATGTATTCCATGCATTCAGCCAGAAGCATCTGACTGAAATGCAAATCCGACAGTGGTATTCATTGACTTTGTTCTTTCACTGCCTGCAAGAGAATCTGCAAACTTATCAATTTCTTCTGCACTCTCCATCAACTCCTAATATTATGTAATACTTGGGACTCAGAATACCATTCTCTTCAACTCCTTTCACTCTCCAAATTCACCTGACTCAAATGTCCCGGAAGTCAGCTCTTCCAGGAGACCCAGCTAAGGCTGAGTTCAGTTCTCAGGGTAGATTTTCACTGTGTCCTATTTTTAGATTGGCATCACCACACTCTTATCATGTATTTGGCTCCTTATTTGAATGCAAACTCTGATAACTATGTTTTATTCACCTTTGTATGCCAACAGCATTTACTAGATGCATGCTGCGGACTGAATGTTTGCATGCTCCCGGGAGGCTAGAAACCCAGCCTCCATAGTGATAATATCTGGAGATGGGGCCTTTGTGTGTGTGGGGTGTTACAGCTGATACACTGTGTCAACTCAGTTTAGAATTGTAACTGAGGGACTCAGCAGGGAACCAGGATCCTTACTTTGTAAACACCCTGAGCCCGCACAGATGAGGAGCGCACGAAGATTTTGCTAGAGCTACACCTGCCCTGGGGGGGTGGGAGTTTGGGGAGTGGGGGGTGCATGTAGGGGTGCCCTGTGTAAAAGTAATCAAGATGGGGGTGATTAGATCGCGAGGGCAGAGACCGCATAAATGAGATTAGTTCCCTTCTAAAAGGGACACCAAGGAACGCCCTCGTCCTTCCACCACAGAAAGACACAGCGGGATGCTTCTGAAGCAAAGTGCAGCCTCTGAGCGGACCCCAGGTCTGCTGGTCTTGGGCTTCCGAGCCCTCTGGGCTGTGAGAAATGAATCAAGACCGTGCACGCGCCATGCGTTCTGGGCGTCCTGCCGCGTCTGGACTGACCGAGGCGTGCTCACCGTCAGGACAAGTCAGGACGCTGCTGCATGCTGAACGCACACGAGCTGTCAGCAGTAACACTGCTGAATACCGGGGGCCAGGAAACTGCTTCCAAATCAACCACCAGAGACAGTCTTTACAGCTCAGGTTCCAGGCTGCACTCATACCCTAGGAAGTCAGAATCTTTTCTCTGAAGTTTGTTTCTCGCTTGATTCTTATGAGTCAACGGAGCTGTTCTCAGGCTGGGGTTTGTAAATCTTGCACAATGTTTTCCTTCTGTGCCTTGAAGAATCGTGTTGAAGAAATCAAAGCAATGTGTAATAGATTTTAGAAAGACTTGCTTTCAAGATGGTTACATTTATGTTAGATGTGTTAAAGGACACTCCCATTTCTCTAGAAACTGCACTGTGACAACTCATCCACCAACAAGGATTTCCCGTCTCGTATTATCTTTCTTCATGTGACCACTTCTTAATATCCTCGCTCCTTTCCTCATTCACAATTAGGAAAACCTCCTTCCGTCTCCTCCATCTTCCTTCCTAGGGAAACGCGTGTTCCAGCTCTGGCTCTGTAAGGCTGAGCGCATCCAGGGCTCCGCGGAGCCCATGCAGAGCCCTCTGAAGATCTCCAGCTCTGGAGAGCAGGCGCTGGGTTGCTCCCACCGCAGTCGGTTGTTCTCTGCGGGGCGCCTGTGTGTGGGCTTCAGCGAGAAGCGGGGCTCCAGGAGCGGAGGACGGGCTGGCAGGGTGGTTTGGAGAAACCGTGATCTGTTTTCCTGCACCCAGCTGGGGTTTCTGGGTGGTAGTCCTGGACCAGCTTCTCGATATTGCTTTGGATTTAATAGCATTTCAAGTCTGTGTTAAAAATTGCCCTTGGTTTTGGACCGATTATTTTGATGCATTTTTTAAGGCCCGTTTATCTCCGGCTTTGCGATACTGTTAGCCACATTTTATGCAAATACTTATTACTTTTCATTTTGACTGTGCAATTTGTTACTACTCCAGGGCCTCCCCATAGAAGTTTATACTATTCTCACCCTGACTGCGGGGGGAAATGAATATTACAGTTCTCATTAGTGTTAAATTTTATGTGATCTTAGTTACATTTTAAATAAAAAGCACAAAATACATGTTTTTCCCCTAAATTATTTTCTGAGGTTTATAGCTTTCAACTCATCTAGAATAGACTAGTTAGAATATACTAATTTAACATTTACCTTTTTTCTCGGTGTTTTGAGACAGGGCCTCAATATATAGCCCAGGCTGGGCTCCAGCTCATGGTGATCCTCCTGCCTCAGCCTACTAATTGCTGGGATTACAGGAGTGCACCACCACACCCAGCGATTTTTGTGTTTTTGATAGTTAGTAATGTGTATTTAATTCAGAGACTCTCCTTGTTCTCGGGTACCTAAAATCTAACAGGAATTTGAAGCATTCACCCAATTAAGAATAAATGTTTTTGAGTTGAGAAAATGTCAAAATAAATTGTTGAAACATGTTTAGAGTCTTTATGGATTTTTATTCTGAAACAATATATTTTTCCTCCCCATCCCAGATTTAAACTGGCTGAGTCATGTGAGAAGGGGAGAGCGATTTCAGGGAAAACCGAAGGATTGTTTACATTTGGTAACTGCTTTCTCTGTGGTACTAAGTATATAAACTGCCACAGAATTCAGCAACTTTTATTGAAGTGTTGGTGAAGGGAGTTCACTTTGGTAATTTAATAAAAATATCCTTTCCCAATTTGTTGGACTTTTCCAAATATGTATCTCCAGGAAAATCTTGCATGCTAATTTAAGAGATTTAAGTTTCAAGGTTAAAGCACTTAAATCTGCCATTCGTAAAGGCCTGCGGCTATCTCCAAGTAGTGCTTAGGGCTGGGAAAGTAGCTCATGGTGGAGCACTTGCTTAACACCAGACTTGGGGCTCAAATCCCCTGCACTGCCAGAAACAAAACTACTTTTGTCAACAAGGCAAAAGATAGTGCTTAGCTAATGTAAGGCTGTATCTTTTAATGTAGTAATAGTACTACTACATGTGCTAAAATGTTTTCTCAATGCTGAAAGTGATTAACAATTTTACATTGTGTATTAAATATATATGTTTAGAATTATATTTTAAGGTTTTGTTTTCAGAGCCTTAATACAGGTGGTTTTAAGTATCCCATGTAAAAATGCAGTGCAGTTTTTAGGTGGTCTTGAAACCTCTTTCAGGCAGAGTCGTGTCCTCAGGATTGTAACTGTTTTGTATTCAAAGCTGTGGTGCAGTTAGAGCTTTCCTCAGCTATCCGTCTCCTGGAGTGCATGTTTTCAATGTGCACCTGCAAAAGGTTATCGTGTTATTTCCCCTACACAAATCAGGAAGTGAGTATTTCACCTATTGGGATAATAATGAGAGGTATCTGATATGAAACCTAGGAAGTAGCTAGGCATGGTGGCATAGCCTTGTAATCCCAGCATCCAGGAGGTTGAGGCAGGAGGATTGCTGTGAGGCTGAGGGCTGCGTGGGCAACATAATCGAATTCAAGGCCAACCAGAACTACGTAGTGAGACCCTAGCTCAAAAAACCCAACCAAAAGAAGATGAGAAATCTAGGAAATATGGTATTATTGGATAGGTCAGGGTTAGAAGGCCAAGCAAGTTCAAAGTGAGCAGTGCTGAGTAAATGTGTGAACCTCAGCTGTGAATTCCAACCCAGCCTCTGCAGTCAGTCTGGGCGCTAACTTCAAGTCTGTCATTCTAGCACTAGAGTCTCAGTCATGTTTCTAAATTCTCCATCCTTGTTGGAGAGTGGAACTAAGGCACCTACTTCACGGTGGTAATTACAGGAGAAAAGACATGATGTGCTGAGAGTAAACTGATGCCTTAAGACGATGTACTAATTATTAACATTGTAGATCAAAATCTTGACTATAAGCTATGATATATTTTCTGATCAATCAAGTTTATTTGCCTTTTACAAATACTCTGTGATTGTAAAAGTCCTTCACTTTTTGTAAGCAGAAATCAGTATTTAAAAAAATGTGTGGTTATGTTTTTCTAGTACGGACTTTGCCCTCATTTTGCATACTTTAGGCATTGTTTTATTAGTGAAAATTTGCAACACAGAATTCCGATGTCCATTGTGGAGAACTGGTACGTGTCTGTAATTGTAGGGGGTCAACCTGTGAGCTTGTACCTGACCAAGAGACGACGAAGATGAAACAGAAAGAGACACAGAATGGGTTAAAATGTGGGGGCCAGGGGTGTTGTCTCCCTTTGACAAAGAACCCCGAGTGACTGGCGAACCCTGGCCTTATTCACTCAGACGGGGGCACAGGTGATCAGACACAGCTCTGTCTGTCCACCACCCATGGTGCGTGTCCAGGTGACCGCAGGGTCTCAGCTGCATTCCTTTTCCTTGCAGTAGTCAGTGCTACACACAGCGCCTTTCCCTCTGGTGCTCCCAGCATCTTGCTGTCTGGTCTCCCACAGGTCACATATGCTGATCCTTTCTGATCCTTTACCTCCCCTTTTCTCCCCTCCCCGTACCATTTACCCATCTCTAGCATTCTTCCTTCTGTCCCGTTTCCCTCTTTCCATAAAAAGCTAGTGTTCACCATCATAAAGAGCAATGATCCAATGTGAGACTTTTTCTGCTTCTCAAACTTCATATTCAAGTTAATTTCTATGGGGCTCTGTTTCTTCCCTGTAAGGCCAAGGTAGAATAGATGCTCCCTTAAGCTTTCTTCAAGCTTTATCATCCCATAACTACACACTGAACATGAAGATTCTTACCAGAAGTATTTTTACATAAAAAAGGTTTCTGTATATTTTCTTTGTGTAGACCGTGATCCTGTCGTCTGCATGTAATTATAACTACTGCCCCTTTTATGCTCACAAGGTTCTCACTTTGGGTGAAATACCATGTGCTCTTCCTGTTTAATTGTGTTTATATAAGCAAAGAGCAGCAACCATCTGGTAAACTGTGGCCCGGGGAGATCCTAAAATAGACTACTTTTTTTTCTTGTTCTAAAATTGGGGAATAATTGGAATCACTGCACAGTGGCTCAACACTGGCTTCATTTTCTGGCTGTGGTTTGCTACAAGGAGAGTTACAAGTGGTCGGCTCGGTGATGGAAGGATATACTAACCTGATGGAATTGCCACAAGTGTGTGTGTGTGTGTGTGTGTGTGTGTGTGCTGGGAACTGTGTCCACATTTTCTGTCACATGCTCCAAGGTGGCAGAGCACCATGGGAGACTCAGAATAACTGCCACTGTGTCTCCTTCACAAGTTCCTGGTCCCTGCTGTCCTGTTGTGCTCTTCACCATCGACTCTGGAAGAAATTCACTCCAAGCAGCAGTCTCATAATTAGCACGCTTCTGTGAAGCTAAAGCTCTTCAGAGAACATTTTTCATCAGACCACACGAGATGTTGACAAAGTCTCTCCAGGGGAAGGTGCCTGAGAGGACAGCCCATTTCTAGGGTGGGAGAAGGATTCCCACATTTAAAGCCAGAGTAATGGACTTCTTGACAATTTTTGACCTGAGGAAATGACTATTTCTTATGTTTTAACTTAATGAGCTCACAAATAAATTTAACACAGTGAATTATATTGAGACCCTGCTTTATGGAATCATCATCATACGAGAAGCTGTTGGAATATTCTTACCTCCTCATTTTAGATATATTTGGAGGCTGTTAAGCCAGATATTTAGCTGACTAATGAATCGCACAGTCACTGAGGCGTTCAGCAGCACAGTGGGTGCACAGTGGGACAGCAGGACCCACAGCGGCATCTGCCCCGCCAGCAGGTGGGTGGATAGGGAAGATCTGAGCTCCATTGCAATGCTCAGGCTCTTTTCTTCCTGGTTATCTTCCCTTCCTGTTCTTAAATTATTTCTTCTTTTTATTTTTCAAGTAGGAAGGGAAAAAAGATTTCTCAAAGCAACCAGCAGAAGAGCACGTGCTGTCGGAGTGCAGAGCATCCGGGTCCCTGAGACGGGGTGGAAACAGCCTGTGCCCTGCACTCAGCTGGCTTCTGCTGTGTCCTCCAGGGCAGGCTGAGCGGCTGAGGACATTTGCTTTGTTTGCTGATGTTTCCTTAAAGAAAAGTGCCATGATTTTTAAAGTGATAACTGTTAGAGAAAAAGACAAGGTAGTTGCTCAATTTTAAATAACTGTCTAACTAGGGGGCAGAGTCCCAGGAGAGGACTGACTGACTGACTGAAATAGCGTTTGCTTTTTTTAGTTGCCTGTATTTTAACTTTAGACAAGAAAAACGAAACGTATGTGACCAAGTATGTGCAAGTATGTATAGACTTTGAGGGCCTGACTTGCTAGGTGGGTAGACTTCTTTAAAGCAATATATAAAAATTCAAATATAATAATAATTTATATACAAGGGCAGTTAGAATTATACATTTTAACCTAATGATAAGGGGACACAGGCTTCCTCAGAAGAAAAAGCACACAATGAATATAGCTCAACTCACACTTGGTATTTTTGGTCCCAGAATAATTCTTATTAAAGTTTATTTAAATGTCTTTGAAATTTTTATTCCAAAGCTAATTTTCTGGGATAAATGATAGACGTATGCAGATGCCAAAGGTCATTTATTGCCTTCCTGTCTCTCAGTTGAGGAATCTGAAGTCCTGGAGAGATGCAGTGGTTCTCATATCTTTCCACTCGTTATTTTGTCCCATAGCCTCTACACTATTCACTTATTTTCATGAGTTTTTGAAATCCATGACAACAAATAATAAAGTTTTTTAATATAAGAAATTGTAAGGTGGGCATGGAGGTGAACTCCTGTAAGCACTTGGGAGGCTGAGGCAGGAAGACCACGAATTCAAAGCCAGCCAGGGGTACATAGTGAACTCAAGACCAGCATTGGGAGACTTGTGTGTCACCCCCCCCAAAAAATTCAAGTTTTCTGTATTCCCAGATTGTTCCAAGAAAAGGAGTATTTTTTTTCAATACAGGTTTGCTGGATATAACTATATGTCTCAGAAGTTAAGTAAATATTCAAATTTTATTTGTCAATTTTAGACTTTATTCAGCTATAATTTACGTACCATAAACACCATCTTGAAGTTTATAATTCACTGGTTTTTAGTATATGCACCATTTTGTGCATACTATTTCCAGAACATTTTCATCTTTTCTTCTCATAAACCCACTCCCATTAGCAGTCATTTCTCAGACTTTGTTCCCCCTAGTTTCTGGGATCACTACTCAACTCTCTGTAAGGATTTGCTTATCCTGAATATTTGTGATTAACGGAATTACACAGTATGCAGTCTTTTGTGTATGACCTCTTTCACTTAGACTGTTCTCAACACGTACCCACGTTCTAGCATGTATCAGTACTTGGTGCTTTTGGTGGTCATGAAGCATACTCATCACTCAGTATCCTTGAAGAATTAGTTCCAAGATCACCCTTGTTTGGATCCCCAAATCCGGATTCTAAATCTGGATTCAGTTCCTTACATAAAATGGCATAGTATTTGTATGCTCTTATCTAAGTACCTCCTCGTATATACCTTACAGTGTCTTGAGATTACTTATATTATCTACTACAATGTACATGGTGTATAAATAGTGGTTGTACTAAACACTAGTGTGAGGTTGCCGTCCAGATTCACTATTAGGCAATAACGACAAGAAGGAAATCTGTACATGTTTCGCACAGATGCAATCTTTTCCAAATACTTTTGATCCTTAGTTATTAGAACCCAGGGACATGGCATGCTGATGGTATTTGATTGTGTGGATAAACAACATTTTGCTTAGTTATCCTCAGGTTAATAGACATTTCAGTTATTTCTACTTTTTTGCTGTTGTGAATAATGGTGCTATAAACACTCATGTACAAGTGTTTAGAACATACATTTTTAATTCTTTTGTTGATATCTAATAGTGGAATTACTAGATCACATAGTAAGTCTATATTAGCATTTTAGAAGCTACTAGTTTATTTCCACAGTGACTGTATCACTTTGTATTTCCACCAGAAATGCATAGGGGTTCCCACTTCTCATCTTCTCCAATACTTACATCCTCTTATAATAAAATAGCCATCTTAATGGATTTGAAATGTAGATCCTGGGGCTGGGGATTTAGCTCAGTGGCTTAAGCGCCTGCCTGGCAAGTGTGAGGTCATGAGTTCGATCCCCGGTACCAAAAAAAAAAAAAAGAAAAAAAAAAGAAAATGTAGATCCTTATGGAATTGATATACATTTCCATAATGACTAATGACACTGAGCCTCCTTACATGTGCTGATTGACCATTTGCACATTTTCTTGAGAGAAATATCTATTCGAGTTCTTTGCCTATGCTTAAAATTGGATTTTCTTATTGGTCATCTGCAAAATTTCTTATACATCTTGGATACATGTCCCTTCAGCATATAATATTTTCACTGGTTTCTTGGGCTGTGTTTTCACATTCTTGATGATAAACTTTGAGATATAAAGGTTTTGAACTTTGATGAACTTACTATTTTATTTTGGAACTTGTTCTTTTAGTATTCTGTCTTAAGAATCCATTTCCTAATCCAAACTCATGAAGATTTACTCTTACCTTTTCTTCTAGGAGTTCTACAGTTTTAATTCATACAGGTAGCTCTATTGTACTTTTACAGTGATTTTTATACATGGCAATAGATGGGGGTGCAGACTCCTTTTTTCTATAGAGTTATCCAATTGTTTTGATGTTATTTGTTGAACCCATTTTTTCTTCTCCATTGAATGATCTTGTACTTACATTAAAAATCAGTTCAAGGGCTGGGTGAAATAAAAATAATTAAGATGTGCTTTATACATGTTCCAATTTCCCACCATGAAAATTTTCATTATGTATTGTAAACATGTACTCATAACTATATAAATTAGAGAAAATAGAAAAAAATAATTCACCATAGTGTTAATGACATATTTTTGCACTTAATTTTCTTCTAGCCATCTATATGTCTATCTCATGTTGCTACCACATTGTCTTGATGACTGAAACTTTGTAGTAAGTTTTCAAATTAGGAAGCACGAGTCCTTATACTTGAGTTTGAGGTTGTTTTGAATGTTCTGAGTCCTTCACATTTCCACATGAAGGTTAGGATCAAATTTTCAATTTTTGCAAAATTGTATTTTGAAAAGTTAGCTTGGAATTCTCAATATTTACTGAGGAATAGTTAATAATAATAAGCCCACCATAATAAAGCAGTGCATGCCTATAATTGCAGCACTCGGGGGATGGTGGTAGTGGCTGAGGCAGGAGGATGACCGTGAGTTTGAAGTCAGCCTGGGCTACATAGTGAATTCAAGGTCAGCTTGGGTTACATAGAAAATCCTTGTCTCAAAAGCATCAAAACATGGCCCTGAAGCAAGGCCAGCAGATCGCTGTAGCTGCTGGTTTCAAACAGGAGCCTAAAGAGAATTCCTTCTGTGGTCTGTTGGCCACTTCAGAACTTTGGAAATGGAATGGTCAGTTCATCAGAAAGAAATAGCAGGTGAGTATAGTGGACTTCGGGGCCTGCAGGGGAGAGACCCTGGCGCCTTGGGATCTGCACGGTGCAGTTGACTCGGGGAGCCGGGAGAACAAGGAGCTCCTCCCCTCTCTGGGGGATGGCTGAGAGTGCGGCAGACTTTCGGCTACCCAAAGGAGGGAGACCTTGGTGTGTCGGGACCTGCATGGTGCGGCTGACTCGGGCTGCCAGGAGAACAAGGAGCTCCTCCCCTCTCTGAGAATCAGACATCTCATGTCCTCCTGTCCCCTGCCCTGTATGCCCCCTCCCCCTCCCCCCTGCTTAGCAAGTGGGAGCCAGTGAACTACACATCTTGTGAAAAGATTGGCTATGTTATTTGGTATGAGCTCCCCATATGCAAAGATAAGGACAACCATGTGGAAGAAAACAAGAGACAATATGACAGATAGTGAAGATCTCTGATTGTCTAGCTTTGAAATTTATGCTTTCTTATGTCCCATTCTGTTCTGTTTTGTTGTGTTTAATTTTACCCCCTTTTAAAATAAAATTTAAAAAAAGTATAAAAACAACAACAACAACAACAATAATAATATAATGCCTAGTTATCACAGAAACCTCAGTCCTTAACCTTAAAAGAATCAATAATCCAGGAGTTACACAAACATGTCAGTCATGTTTGTTGTCTGTGGACTTCACACCTGCTCTTCAGTACACAGTTGTGGCAGGGTCCTTTGAGGTACTTCTCTCCCAGCCATGCGGGGTCAGCAGGGTTCTTTGAGGTACTTCTCTCCCAGCCATGCGTGTCGGACCGCCTGTTGGGAGGCTGTGGGCTGCTGTTTCCTGCTGCTATCGCTGCAGAGCGAGTTGGAGAAGCAGGCGTGAGGACAGCCAGGACAGCCACATGCCTGAGCCTGCACTTCCTGAATTCCTTGCACAAGCTGCCGGCTGCACTCAGATGCGAGTCTCTCTTAGAGCACTGTGGCCTTCCAGTCCCCTGGGCCCTGGCATCTGGGCCCTGGTCATTCAGGAGTTCCTGTATCCTGCAGGGGTGCTCCCCGTCCTCCCAGAAACTCCAGACCAACCTTGAGCATGCACACCAGCAAAGCTTCTTGTTTCTCCTCCTGGGTTGAACTACACCTTCTCCACTGAGACCCGAACCCCACCTGGGGGAGGGAGCCCCCTCAGCTTTGCTCTTCCTTGGCTATTCTCCCTCAGCCATAGTTTTCCTAAACTTGGGTCTGTATATTTGTCAGAATTTGAAGTCTTTATTATACTTCTTTCATTAACCCACTGTGATTAGACCCACACTAATACAAATAGCAGTTATGAGTGAGAATATGGTAAGTAGTAGTTGTAGTCAGGGGTTACAAGGAGAACAATTATATACAGGACACGGAATTTATAGTGTTATTTTATGATGGTCACCCAGAGTTAAAAACAAGAAAGTGCAGGAAAACTGTCCACAACACTGAAGACCTAGAAAGTTCAGTAGGGCCTGGATCCCACAGCAATGTCCTGCATGGGTCCAGCGGGAGACTTAGAGCCCATGACAGTGCGTCCCACGAGTCCACCTGGAGGCCTAGGACCCACAATAAGGACTTACGCAAGTCTGTTTTATGCATCTGTGCTGGAAAGGCCCAAAGGTGAGCGATGGAAGCTAGAAAGTCTATGCCAGCAGGGTGAAGGATCTATGCCAGCAGGTTGAGGGTTCTACACTGGAGCCAGAAAGCGACACTCAAAATAAAGACCAGGACTCCCCTGAAAAGTACCACAGTCATCCTTAGCAACAATCAGGTCCTGCGCTCCTCTGACAATGAGAACAGTCAAGTACATAGCAGGAAGCCAGTGTGATAACTTTTCCTGGAGATTAAACAGCAAACATCTTCCCCTCCAGAGCTAGGAATTGATGCTCAACATAAGGACCAGAGCTACCCTAAAGGGGTAGCTCAGCCATTCTCGGCAACAAGGACCCGAGCTCCTCCAATGAGAGTGGCCAAATCCATATCCAAGAAGCCAGCGTGACAAGCTACTCCAGGGAACCAACAGCTCCAAACAGCAACACCTAGTGTTATCCACAACACCTCTTCCTCTCCACGGCTCCTTTTATGCTGGCAACTTCCCTCAGGTGGGCCATCTACGCTCAGCAATATCTGATTTAATTCAGCTGGTGTTAAGCTGACCAGTTTTTAATCCTTAACAGCAGTGTCTCTCTCTGTCTCTCTTCTGCAGTACTGGGTGTTGAACCAGGGCCTTCACACTTAGTTGCATCTCCAGTCCTTTCTTGTTTTGAGATAGGGTCATGTTAAATCACTGAGTTGCCTACCATGGACTCAAACTTGTGATCCTCCTGTCTCAGCCTTCCATAGCACCTCGATTACAGGCACGAGCCACCACGCCAGTTCAGGAAGTAGTATTTTAAGCGCTGACAGTGAGATGAGAGTTTGGAGCCTGAGGACCGTAGACAGGATCAGGAAATCCCGACTTAATGAGGGAGTATACTTTGGCACAACCCTGCAGCAGACAAGGGTTATCTCTAAACTTGGCACCAGGGAGTTTGTATTTCTAAGACAATTGCTTCAGATCTGACTTCAAGAGCAAAGATATCTGCAAACAGAGCTGTACTACTTTTCCAAACCACTGCCATTTCCTCCTAACTGAAGAGTCACTTAGGTTTTGCTGCTGTGTCGTGGGTGCTGCCCAAGAGGGCAGAAGAGACACCTGGCCCAGGCAGTTCCTGACCCCAAATGAGACTTTTATATTGCATCATCTCCTTGGAATTTCTTAACCAAATGTTTCAAAGAAAGGCTGTGATGGTTCCAAATGAACACCCACAGCCATATGTACCAATTAATTCCCTCTCCAAATGTTTTCATACTACGAGGCAGGCGGCTGTGGCTCTGTTCTGGAAGGACTCCTGTCCTTTGAGGCACCCTCACATTTGTATCTCCCTGTGTGAATGCTAAATACGTGACTTTTCAGTTCCCTTTTGCTTGCTGAAGCCTCATAATTTCCCTTCACCTCTTCACAAATACCTAGTAAACAACTGTGATTGTTGGGGCTTTTCAGGGCATCACCCCTGCTTTTCAGAGCAGACTCAGCGTGATTGGGGGCTGATTAGAAAAGAGAATTCTTGGTTCCCCTCTTGGACTCCTACTCACAGTCTCTATAATGTGAGGCCTGAATGTGTGTTCACTTGCTTTCTTGGTGATTCTTGTGCACCCTAACGTGTGTGAAACACTAATTACGATTTTACCCATCGCATTTCACTTTAGACACCCTCTAGATTTTAAAAAGAATCTGAGATCTTAAAATCCATTCCAAATAGGAATGTGTGTCTCCAACATCCCTGACAGACTGGCCCCTCATGCTGCTTTAATATTTTATGTTTTAAAAGATGGGAATTCACCACCTCACAAATCAACTGGTTACAACCAGGGGCAATTGTAATTACTGGAAATGTTATTTATTAGGCCTGAATCCAGGTTGACCTAATTACTCCCTTTACTCCTTGTCTGCGGTCCTCCTCATAAAAAGCATGAAATAAATCTTGTTTCAACTGGGTGTGGTGGTGCACACCTGTGATCCCAGCACTAGGGAGGCTGAAGCAGGAGGATCGCCATGAGTTGAGGCCAGCCTGGCCTATATATGAGTTCAAGGGCAGCCTGAACTACATAGCAAGATCCTGTCTTAAAAACCAAAATTGATCAATCAGTCAATCTGGTTTCTTGAATACAGTTTAGACAGCTGTCTGTTATCTTTTGAGAATTTGTGTTTTCAATAGGGAACTTTCTCTACTTTTTCCTTTGATGATGGGTTTTTGGATTAAGGACTATCAGAACAGATTTACACACCAATATTCTGCTCAAACTGCACCTCCAGAGGCAGTTACAAAGCCTGGGTGGCCCAGTGAAGGTCACCATGTGAAGTGGCCGACGCCCCTGGATGTTAAAAAGTTGAATTCCAAGCCTGATTTGCCATAGTGTGCTTGGGCAGAGCTCTTAGTTTCTCTGGAGTTAAAGCTGGATTACTACCATATGTGGCACACAGGAAGCTGAGGAAATGCTAATATTTTAGGGACAGCTGTAGCCAATAGTACTTCCGAAAAGAATTTAAACAGAGGTGTGTGGAGGGGATGCAGATGATGTGCAGAAAGCGTGGCGGTCTGTGGGCCCCTCTGTTGACAGGTGTGTCCTGTGGGGCTCCGGGGCCTGTGTTGCTCACCTGAATGCGTACAGAGCTCCCAATTGGCTGCTTCTGGAGGTGGCAGTGTTCCGATGGTGTCAAGATTACAGTGAGGACCAGGAGTCCAAAACTGGGGCGCCCGGGCCTGCATGCAGGAGGCTGCTGGAGAGGAGCTGGACACTGGCATCTGCATCTGCCTGTCCTGGGCAGGGCGTGGCCTAGTGTGGTCGGCTGAAGTGCAGGACCTCGATGTGTTGGCAGAGTCAAGTGACATGGAGTGGTTGACACAAAAGCAAACGAATGGAAATAAACCAAACCCAGGAGGATGCTTCAGGTGCAGGAGAAAGTGGAACTTAAAACTGGTTAAGGAAAAGGGATGCATTTGTTACTCATCTACAAAGTGAGAAGGGGAACCACTGGCCAGAGTGGTTGAGGCCTCGCTGTGCTCTTTCTCTGGGCTCCCTGGCTCCCCACGTTGGGTGTACACAGGCTGGTTTTCCCAAGGTCACTGGAGGCTCCTGACTCACTGCCGGGAGAGAGAGCTCTTGGCTTTCCTTGGTTTGCCTGGGCCCAGCACTGTTGGAGGACACACGCAGTTTGTGTGTGGTCCTCGAGTCCCCGGCTGCTGAAGGCAGAGTGACCTCTCGCCTGTGAGAGTGACCACTGCCAGCTCACTGTCCAGCAGATGCCTGGGGAGCTGGAGGACAGCTCCACCCTGCTCTTCCCAGCCCAGAGGAGTAAGGGGCCAGGCTGGCGAGGGTCCCAGGAGCCCAGCCATGGGTTTGCTCCTGGAAGGAGGTGAGAAGGACCTGTGCCTTTCTGACCACATGCCATAATGAAAAAGACTGACCTTGTGAAGCTTGCATTAAAATACATGGAAATGGGAAATCTCATCCACTGCTGACACTGGGAATGTAGTGACACAGGGGCTTTGGAAAATGGTTTGGTGGTTCCTCAGAAAACTAAATACAGAATTATCACGTGGCCCAGCAATCTCACTTCTCAGTGCCTATCCAAGAGGCCTGGGAATGTGTGTCCACGCAGATGTTTGCACATAAATGTTAATAGCAGCATAATTTATAATACCCAAAAGGCTTTTTTTGTCTTTTGGGTACTGGGAATCAAACTCAGGACTTCGTGTTTGCCCGGTGTCAAAAATCATAAATGACCCAACGTCCATGACTGCTGAATGGATAAACAGTTGCGTGTATCCGTCTGCACAGTGGCACTTTCAACACTAACAAGGTCATTATTTTCCAGGGTTGAATTAAAGTCTCTCCCTGCAGCCTCCTTTGGGAGCAGAGAAGAAGCATGCTTTGGAAGGTGTGGGCTGTGTGACTGGATGATTCGGTCCCTCTGTGCCCCAAGGTCCTGCGTCACCCCTGTCCAGCTGCCTGCAGAGGCCTCAGCAGCTGCGCTGTTTTCCTGCGGGCCAGAGCTGGAGGAAGCAGAGTCTACAGGACTTGAGGACATGATTGTTGGATTTGAAGGCACGGGAATTTCAAAACTGTTTCTTAGATGTTTATATTTCTCCAAAGGAATCCCCAAAAGCTTTACAGAAGCAGCTTCCCCCGAAAGCTTGTGTGGAAATGCGTGCACGAGTGCTTTGTTACGGGCATTGGAGGCCGGATGGAGAAAGTCCAGATGCCTACTCCTTGTGTGGATCCCCGGCCACAGGAGGTTGTGGTTGCAAACAGCCCCTAAACTGAAGCAGAGTTGAATGTGGTCACAGAGATATCAGCTTTCTGAAAAATTCCTGGAAATCTGAGGGAGAGAGTAGGCTAAAACGAAAGTATCAAAATATTCTGCTTGATGAATGGATAAAGAAAATGTGGTATTTGTACACAGTGGAGTACTACTTGGTCATAAAGAAGGACGGAACCAAGATGTTTGTAAGTAAATGGCTGCACCTCAAGACCGTGATGTTACGTGAAGGAATATGGTAAGGCCTAGATTGGATTTTTTGTTTGTTCATTTTGTGTTTGTTTTTTTGAGACTGGGTCTCGCTACATAGTTCAGGCTGAACTTGAACTCACTATGTAGCTCAGAATGGCCTCGAATTTGCAGCAATCTTCCCGCCTCAGCTTCCACACCTGTAATAAGGTATATATTTGGAAAGGTCAGATGTATTTCTAACTTTGGCTATGTTAATACTATAAACCTAACACAAGAAAACTTTTAGAGAGAGTATTACCATATGTGTATATGGACAAAGATTCCTATGCTGACATTATCTTTAGTCTTAAGACTGAAGGACTTGGCCAAATCAAGCTGTGCACTTGGGACACGGACAGTCTGTTTACACCCCGACTTCGCTTCTGCCCTGGAACCTGCTCTGCATTCCCCCAACGTTCTAGGTTTCTGAGGACCAGCTCCTGCTGCTGTTTGTCAGCGGGGCCTGGTTTTTCTGTCTTGGCAGTCAACTCTCAGGCCACAGTCACTGGGCCTGGTGTGGAATCTGACAGTGAGCCTTCTGTTCCTAAGCGGAGAGGAGTGCAGCGGGCAGCGGGCAGGGTGCAGTGAAGCCTTGATCTGGTCCTCCCGACACAGCCAGGTCTCATCTTTTGCTGTTGGCTTTGGTGGCTGCACTGGGACCCTGAACACGAGCACCTTCTGGAGGTCCTGACTTTGTGCTGGGCCTGGGCGGCTGTCCCAGGAACTCACGAGTCCTGCTTCCAAATCCCAGAGAAGGAACTGGTTAGCTTTCCTAGTATTGGTTGGTGCCACTGAGCTCTCATCCCCAACTCAGTCATTTCTGCCCCGTCTTCTGCTCCACTCTGAATTTCTCATTGCTGTCCATTCTTTGTTTTTCTTATGCTTTACCTCCTTTTAATTTGTCCCTTTTTTTCTTCACAGTTTGGGACTTAAGGAAAAAGGAAGACATAGAGATATATCAAATGCCGGGTATGGTACATGCCTGTAATCCCAGCACTCAGGAGGCTGAAGCAGGAGGATCGCCATTAAATCGAGGCCAGCCTGGGATACATAGTGAGACCCTGTCTCAAAAAACAAACCAACAAACAAAAAACCCCAATGACAAATGTTGAATTAATTACACTAACTGGAGGTCTGTGTCTTTTTCATCTCTACCGATGTCTCCATGGTGTTTATTTGACATTCCCTAAAATAATCAGTCAGAAAGTTTGAATAATATATTCCTGTTCAAGTAGAAAGCGGCAGAGTCAGGGCAATGACTCTTGGGCCTGCCGCAAGGGTCTAGGTGTGTGTGACTGGAGGGTGTGAGATTCCTGACTTCGGGCACCGTCCTGGGACCAGGCAGTGCTCTGGGCCTTGGCCTGGGCTTTCATCCTGTAGCTGTGTTCAGCTTGTGATAACTATTTTTTTTTTTTTTTTGTACTGGGAACTGAACTCATGATCTTGCACTCACAGGCAGGCTCTTGTGCTGCTGAGCTATATCCCCGGCCCTGATGATTCTAATTTTTGGACTTTTTTATCTCAACAAAAAGTAAAACTGGGAAGGTCAGGGCTTGGAAATGGAAAGGGACAACATGGAGTGCGTGACCTTCAAGAAATGCTGCAGGGGAAATGAAGCCCGCAGCTGGCTCTGCAAACAAACCAAACCAAACCAGCTCAAAACCAAATCAAAGCGCACATGCACACAGGCTCAGGAGTGTGACTTGCAGAGGGGAGGTCACAGAGGGAGCAGTTTAGTCACGCGGGTGGAGTGTGGGAAAGAAAAACAGAGAGCTAAAAAGCCACTGTGCACTGTTAGTAGCTATCAGGGCTGGTCCCTGAAAGGGAGGACAGAGGTCAGGTGTGAAGACGCTGGCTGGCTTTGCAAGGAGACATTTATGATTCTGTCTTTAAATCATCTGCAGTATTCTCACATCCTTGTAAAACCACGGTGGTAAAACTAGCGCGGTGCTACATGGGCCTGACTGGTGCTGCGGGCAGTGCACTGTAATTTATGAAACACGAGAGGCCACGCGTGCTGGCCTGCAGAGACTGTTGGGAGTGCTGCGCTGGGTGTGGTGGGGCAACTCTGGGTGTGACAGGAAGACAACACCTCAGAGAGAAATTACCGTGCTTATATAGGTATAGTACTAAATTTTAAAACCATTTAATTTCTCTACTTTATTGACTATGTAAAAATATTTGTATGACACAAGGTTACTGCCATGTCCACTTGGACGGCAAACAGCGCACAGCCCACAGCTCTTATTGTTGACATGTTTTATGCAGGTCTGATAAGCATGCCGAAAAACAACCCTATTTTAATAGTAAAAAGTTAGTACCTGACACTCCCGGGTCACCAACCATAGGTCAAGACGCAGGAAATCCCGGTATTGCCCGAGGGCTTCTCTGAGTGCTTGGAGACCACTCAGCAAACCTGCCGCTCTCCTGGGTGCTACGCCTGGTCCAGCTACGGGTCTGCTGCACTGGCTGTCACGTTTTATGTTAATAGAATCACTCCTTAGCCACTGTGGTCCTGTCTGCATCTTTCATTGTTTACTAGATTCATGCACATAGTAGGTATAGCAGTCAACCATTTTACCCCTTCTCTGTATTTCACATTGTGGATCTATTACGTTAGTTATTAATTAATTAATTAATTAATATTTGAAGGGAACACTCAATGTGATGGGTTGGTTGAGCAGACGCTGGAGGGCTGGGGTGGGCTCCACAGTGCTGTATCCAGGCAACCTGAGGACCTTGAAGCTGGCTGTGTGAGGCACCTGGATGGCCTGGTCTGGCTGGGCAGCTGCTCCTGAGACCTGGGCAGCCCATGGGCGGTGACAGTGTGCGGGGAGTTGGCGGGGAGCTAACAGGAGCAGGAGAGGGCAGCAAGGGTGCAACTACACTCTCCCCTGGGGTCTTCCGCCTCCTC
>PVJX010024144.1:0-28413 GCA_004027295.1 Dolichotis patagonum | reverse complement strand
GTTGTCCTGGGATGCTGTGGTTGGTGAGAGAGATAGAGTGTGGCTGGTGAGAGGAGTCTGGGTTTGGCTCCTACCTTCCTCCATTGACCTAGGACAGCACAGCTGGTGAGAGAAGTCTGAGATGTGTGCCCCCCACTCCATGGCGGGACTCAGAGCCCGGACACCTGTGGGAATGCTGGTGACACAATAGGACCTGGCTAAGGCCCACACTACACTACGGACAGATGGAGCTAGAGGTGTGGAAATATCCCTGAAACATTTGGAATACGAGACAACAGGTGATCTCTAACTTTTCTTTTTGTTTTATTCTATTCTTCGTCTTCTGCTCTTTTATCAATTATCTCACTTGACTTTATGATGTTTTCATGCAACTAAACATTGTCCTCATTCTGGTCCACTTCAGAACTCTTAGGTCTTCTCTTTCAGTCCTTCCTTCCTGTGTCCTACAATTACCCAAAACCAAGATAATCATCCTGTTCCCTCCAACCTTACTCCTATTATATTTAACCTTACTCATCTCTCCATCTACCCCCTATCTCCCAGAACTCCTCCTACCACAGCAAGGTAAAATCATTCTGCTAAGTGAAAAACCATTGCATGCAACTTCCTGGAATAAGTAGGATTGTATTATTTTTTTGTAGATCTTCCTCCTATGATTACAGATGTCAAGCTAATAGTTACCACAGTTTGTCAGTAGCCAGGCTGTACTTGAGTCTATTGTCAGTGCCAACTGGATTACTTTAACCAGGATGTCATGCATGCTATAAACAATTTTTCCTCCATGTAAGACAAGACTGCCATTGTATGTGGTCATAACCATCATGATAGTCCAATACCAAGGGAATGGGCACTATGTCAAATAGATAACAACTGCTCAGTCTTAATATATTGGTAAGGAAGATTCTAGAAATAGACACTAAAACAAAGAATCACCTACATCTAGAAGACCTCTGGAGGAACAGAAACTTCCTTGGAATGTTGGAAAGCCTCAACACCAGGTATAAAACTATATAACATGAGAAATCTATAAGCATTAACACAGAAAAAATAAAATAGAAAATGACAAGATGAAGAAGCAAAATGCAATCCCAAATGCCTGACCCACCCAGGAAAAGACCAGAACACAAAGAATAGAGGCAACTGGAAGCCAACAAATGGAACTCTCTGACATGATAACAGCAGAAATGAAAAAACAAATGGAAGATGCAATAGAAAAAATAATCTGTAAGATGCAAAAATAAGTGACTATAAAAATAAAAGCCATTAATAAACAATAGAGGAGCTCAGGAAAATGATGGAAACCATAAGTGCCAAGCATAGACAAGAAATGAAATTAATAAAATATCCAAACAAAAGTGTAAGAGGTTAAAAACTTCATTGAAAGCATACACAGCAGATTTAATGAAGGCAAGGATAGAATGTCAGATCTAGAAGACAGAAATATGACAAGAAACCAGGAAAAGAAAGATATTTTAAAAATCACAAGAGACCATGAAAAATCAATCCAACAGCTGCAGGATGATGCAAAGAAGAACAATATAAGATTGACTGGAATCACTGAGAAAGCTCGAGACAGTGAAAAAAATCTCTTCACATTAAAACTCTTTTATTAAGAAGCTTTTCACAGAAATAATGGCAGAAAACTATGTAAACATGGATGAAGAATTTAACATACAAATAAATGAAGCATATATAACTCCAAATAGGCATGACCAAATAAATTTTCACCAAGGCATATAATAACCAAGATTCTAGAAATTTAGTACAAAAAGAAAATATTAAAAGCAGCTAGAGAAAAGATACATATCACCTATAAAGGAAAGCCAATCAGAATCACAGCAGACATCCCAACACAAACCTTCAAATCAAGGAGAGCTTGGAGTGAGGTATTTCAAGCCCTACAGGAAAACAATCTCCAACAAGATTGTTTTACCCACAAAACTGTCTTTCAAAATTGATGGAGAAATAAGATACTTCCATGATAAAGAAAAACTGAAGAAATTTATGGCCACCAAACCAGTTCTACAGGATGCTCTGAAGGGTGTATGAGAAAGAGATAAAGAAGACCACAAAACCCAGGCAGGGCAAGCAATTAAACAGAGAAAGATAGGGAACAAATAACAGAAAAACAACATGAAAAAGAAAAGCTAATAAATATCAGTTGTAACTATCTGCATAAATGTTCTCAACTCACCAATCAAAAGAAACAGAATGGAATCAAAAGAATAGATCAAGAAGCAAGATCCAACAACATGCTACATGAAAGAAACACATTTAACCCAAAGAGAAATTCATAGACTAAAAGTTAAAGGACGGAAAAAATTCTCCATGCCACAGAAACCCATAAAAATCAGGGTAGTTATTCTATTTGCAGACAATGCAAACTTCAAGCCAAAACTGATCAAACAGGCAAAGAAGGTCACTATTTACTTGTTAAGGGAAAATGCTGAGAAGAGATAACAATCACAGATATTTATGCACCAAACGCAGGCTCACACAACTACATAAAACAAATATTAGCAGAAAAACCAAATGAACACTAACACAATTGTGAGAGAATTTAGTATAATACTCTCACAAATAGATAGATCAGCTGGACCAAAAATCAACAAAGAAATATTAGAATTAAACCAAGCCTGTGAGCAAATAGACTTGGTAATGTTTACAGTGTTCCATCCCAAAACATCAGAATATACATACTTCTCAGCTGCACATAGAACATTCTCCAAAACTGACCATATACTAGCTGAGAAAACATGTTTATGTAAATACAGAGAAACTGAAATCATTCCATGCATACTATCTGACCATAGTGTAATGAAACTGAAAATGGGGGGGGGGAGGACATCACAAAGCCTACATTAACACATAAAAATAAAACAACACCCTTCTGAACAGCCAACAGGTCACAGAAGAAATTAAAGACAAAATTAAACAGTGTATACAATTAAACAATAATGCCTATATAACACACCAAAACTTATGGGATGAAATGAAAGCAGTCTTAAAAGGGAAAATTACAGCAGTGAATTCACACATCAGGACAACAGAATGAGCTCAAATAAACAACCTAATGTTGAACCTCAGACTTCTAGAAATAGAAGAACAAATCATACCAAAAGTGGTATAAGGGAGGAAATTATAACAATAACAGCAGAAACTAATAAAATACAGACTAAAAAACAATACAAAGAATCAATGAAATAAAAAATTGGTTCTTTGAAAGAACAAATAAAATTGATAAACTATTAGCCAACCTCATAAAACAGATAGAAAAAAATACACAAACTCAAGCAATTAGGATTGAAAGGGGGAAAATACAATGGATGCCACAGAAATCCAGGAGATCATCAATACCTACTATAAGAACCTATATTCTAATAATAAAGCACAGAAGAACTAGACAGATCCCTAGACGCAGTCTAATTGCCAAAACTAAATAAGATACAAAAATTCAAAATAATCTTATATCATCCAGTGAAATTGAAAATGTAATTAAAAATTTACCAACAAAGAAAAGCCCAGACACTGACAGATTCACTGTTGAATTCTACAACAAATTTAAAGAACTAATGCTGCAACTCTTTAAAGAAATTGAAAGTGAAACAGTACTTCCAAAATCATTCCTGGAAGCAAGTATTATCCTGATTCCAAAACCAGAGAAGAACTCAACCAACAAAGAAAACTACATGCCAATCTCCCTAATGAATGTGGATGCAAAAATCCTTAATAAGATACTGGCAAAAAGAATGCAACAAGTTCTCAAGAAGATTATACATTATGACCAAGTGGGTTTCATCACAGGGATGCAGGGATGTTTCAACACACACAAATCAGTAAATGTAATACACCGTATTAACAGAACCAGAAACAAAAATCACTTGATGAACTCAATAGATGCAGAAAAAGCATTTGTTAAAGTCCAACACCCATTCATAAAAACTCTAGAAAACTGGAATAAAGGGCCTTTACCTCAGTCTTATAAAAGTGATCTATGACAAACCAATGGCTAATATTACATTAAATGATCAAAAGCTGAATGTTTTCACTCTAAAATCAGAAACAAGACAAGGATGTTCATTATCATCACTCCTGTTCAGTATAGTTCTAGAAACATTAGCCAGAGCAATTAGACCAGAGAAAAAAAATAAAGAGAATAAAGGTAGGAAAGGAAGACATTAAATTATCATTATTTTCAGATGATGTGATACTCTACATAGAAGACCCCAAATAGTCCACCAGAAATTTGTAGACTTAATATCGAAATTCAGTAGTGTAGTGAGATATAAACTCAGTACTCAAAAATCAATAACATTCCTGTACACAAACAACAAACTCACACACACACACACACACACACACACACACACAGAGAGAGAGAGAGAGAGAGAGAGAGAGGAGAGAGAGAGGAGAGAGAAATAATCAGGGAAAGCATACTTTTCACAATAGCGTGTAAAAAAATGAAATACTCAGGAATCAACCTAACAAAGAATTTAAAAGATCTGTTCATAGAAAATTGCAGTACCCTAAAATGGGAGATCAAAGGGGATATCTGAAAGTGGAAATATATTCCTTGCTATTGAATAGGAATAACCAACATAGTGAAAGTGGTCATACTCCCCAAACTGCTATATAGAACAAACGTAATCACAATCAAAGTACCATTATGCTAATGGTACCTCACAGAACTAGAGAAAACATTCCTAAAATTCATTTGGAGCCAAAAAAAGACCTAGAATAGCAAAGACAATTCTGGGCAAGGGGGCATCATAATGCAGACCTGAAATTATACTACAAAACTACAGTGATATAATCCGTGGGGTATTGTCACACACAAAAAACCAGGCCTAAGGATCAATGAAACAGAAAAAAGATGCAGACACAACCCCAAACACACTCAGCCAATTTATCTTTGACAAAGGAGCCAATCTTGTTCATTGGAATAAAGATAGCTTCTTTAATAAATGACATTGGAAAAACTGTCTTTCTATATGCCGAAGATTAGAACTAGGTCCATGTCTATCACCATGCACTAAGCCAAAGTCAAAATGGATCAAAGATCAAAATATTAAAAAGGAAACACTAAATTTACTGGAGAAAATAAGTAGCAATCTTGAAGACATAGGTGTAGGCAGAGACTTAATGAACAAAACTGAGATTTCAAGGTAAATATTACAAAGAATCAACAAATAGGCTCTCTTCTTCTTAAAAAGCCTTTTCACAACAAAAGAAATCACTAATAGAGTGAAGAAACAACCCACAGAGTGGAGAAAATAGCCAGTCATCCCACAGACGAAGGACATCTGTAACATATAAAAAATTGAAAAAATCAGATTCCTCAAATTCAAAGAACCAATCCATATGGTCATCTGAGACAATTCTCAAATGAAGAAATACAAATGGCAAATAAATGCAAGAAAAAATTGTTCAAGATCATTGGTCATCCGAGAGGTACAAATTAAAACAACACTGAAATTCCATCTCACTCCAGAAAAGAATGGTTATCATCAAAACATCAACCAATAACAAATGCTGGGGGGCTTGTGGGGAAAAAGGAACATTTCTCCATTGTTAGTGGTAGTGTAGACTGGTGCAACCACTATTTAAATCAGTGTGGAGATTCCTTAAAAACTAGGATTAAAGGTCCTATTTGACCCAGAGCTATTCCTTTTCTGGCTATCTTCCCAGAAGAATTAAAAATATACCCCAGTGATATATGTGCACCCATGTTTATAGCAGCACAATTTTTAATAGCTAAATCTTGGAAACAATTCAAATGCCCATCTGAGGAATGAATAAAAAAGGTGTTCTTTTTTTTTAATATAATAGAGTACTGCTTAACTATAAAGAAGGATAAACTGGAAATTTTTATAATTAAGTGGATGCAACTTGAGACAATACTCACAAGTGAAATAAATCTGACCCATATATGTAAATATCATATTGTTTAATTAGTGTGAGAAATTGAGCCAGTCAATAACATCCAAAATGTACGGTAGATATTGTGAAATGTGAAGAAACTGTTCAGAAGAAAAAAATGAACTTTGATGGGGGAAAGGGAAAAGGGAGAAAGGGAAAAACTATGTATACATACAAAAATAGTCAGTGTAGTTATACAGCTATTTTCTCTCAGTTCATTAAAAAGAAAGGTATGTGCTAATATTGTTTGGACAAGAGATCATGCCTGTATCTTGTACTCTGAATAATTACTATGAAGACAACAATACACAATGGAGTAATTACTATAACTTTTCTTTGCTAATGTTTTGAAACGGTTTCTTTGTTGTTTTTATTTTTTCTGTTTAAAATTTAAAAAACAAAATTCCTATTGCCCATCATGTCGTGCCATCATATTGTCCTAAAGTCATAGTGCGTCACTTGTGTGTTTGTGCTGATGCTGGTGTAAACAAACCTGCCACACTGCCAGTCACACAAAAATATCATATGTGCTGTGGGTACATAACGCTTGGTGGTGCTAATAAGTCACTGTGCTTTTGCTTATGCATTTACTACAGTTTTATCATTATTTTTAAAGTGTACACTTATAAAAAGCATTTGCTGTTAAGCAGGACGTTGTGCTACATTGGAAGCAGCCTCATGCAAGTCTTATTTACCAATTCTTTTGACTGCACCAAGAGGCCATGTGAGTATCCGATCAACATCAGCCAGGTTTGTGTAAGTACACTCTGTGATGTTCGCACAAACATGAGATCTCCTAATGATGTGGTTCAGAGAATGTATCTTCATCATTAAGTGATGCCTGGATGTATAGCATAGTAGGAAAGCATTGGTAATTTTTAGCATGGGGTGACATCACTTGGTATTCACATCCAAAAGATTATTTTTGCGTGGATAATGGACTACAAGAGGAGCAAAAATGAAAGTGAAGACATCATCCAGGAAGCTGGGATAGTTGTCCAAATGGAGAGAGATGGTGATTTAGATCAGTTTAGTGGCACTGAAAATAGAGAAGTGATGGGTACAGCTTGTGCTCCAAAAATAAGTAGAGAACATTTGCTGATGGATTTGATGTGAGGAAACTACAGAAGTGTAGAATGGTACCCAATATTCTGCAGGAGTGCTTGTGTGATGGAAATTCTAGACGAAGAGTAGTAGCAGAAGGGATGAGAAAAATAAGAGTTTTATTTTGACTCTGTTATATTTGTGAATCCTAGTAGACACGCATGCATAGGTGTTTGTCTTGGTTGTTTTTTTCATTGCTAGGGCAAAATACCCAGCACCCAAAGATAAAGAGGGATAAGTTTCTTTAGGTCACAGTTTGTGGAGGTTCCATTCTGTAATCAGCTCACTGCAAGGCAGGGTAGCACGACAGAGGAGCAACAGTTCACGGCAGCAGAAGACAGCAAATGCAATAAGAGCAAAAAAGGGAAGAACATGCTTCTTTTCCTCCCTTATATTGTATGCAGGGTACCTGCCCTAGGGTAGATGTAGCACTCATACTATCTCCATGCCCTCCTCTTGCACAGCCTGAGGATATTTACAAAGTGAGGACCCTGGCCTCCTGCTGAGTTGAGCTGGAAATGCCATAAATGTTTCCTGAGGTGAGAGCATGAAAAGAAGAGGTCCACATGACTAGGGACTGAGAGCAGCCTCAGTGAGACACTGAAGTCCTTAGTCCAACAACCTGAAAGTAGATCCTTCTGTAGCCAAGTCTGTAGATGAGACCACAACCATGGCTTGCATTTTTTATTGAAGCCTTATGGGAAATACTAAGCTGGGGGACCCATTTAAGTCATGCTTGAATTCCTTAACCACAGAAACTATGAAATATCAGAGAAGATACATATACTAAATAATACATATAGGCTAAAACACATTCTTTTTGTATTGCATATTGTTGCCTTCAAAGGAGTTGTTCAGATTATAAGATTTAGGCATGGAAAAATGATCAATCAAACAATGAAAATACAAACTGTTCTTTTTGATGAGCTAACATAGACTAGTGGTATAGTTATCTATCTCATACATCCTTTTATTTTCTTTGAGACAGGGTCTCATTATGCATTTCAGACTGGCTTTGAACATGCTATGTAGCTTGGGCTGGCCTCAAACTCACAGTGACCCTCTTCCTCGGTCTCCTGAGTGCTTGCATTACAGGCAAGCGCCACCACACTAGCCTTGCTTTGCCCTTCACGCACCGCAGAGAAACTTCCCAGTCACTATCAGGAGGGGCCAGAGCCTCCTTCTGATCTCCATACCTAGTAACTAGTACCTAGTACCTAGTACCTAGTACATTTTCATCCAGCTAGTGATGAAATCCATAGTGTCATTGTCCTGGGTTCAGCAATTTCACGGTGGAAGAATCTCGGCCATAGTTTAAAGTAAACCCAGAACTACAATTAAGCGTGCTGTTTGATTTTCAAATTTTTTTAAAGTACAGTATATTGTAAAACAAACATGGAAAGTTTTCAGAACATCAGAGTGAATATCCAGATAAGAAATTCCAAAAGCAAATTGAACAGTCTGTCTGAAATTCTTAATCTCCTGGAAGTTTTAGAAATCATACACATGGTCTAAGTTGAGGGCAAAGGTCAGCCTCACAGAAATAGATTCCCTGCTGCCTATATATATAATTACTGTGTGTTCAGAACTAGCCCTGGAGTGCTAGCTTCTTATGAGGTCTCTTTTTTCCTTTTTTTATTTTAAAGAGAACAAAGCAGATAAAAAATGATGCAAACAACACAAGATTTCAAAATAAGACAACAGGAAATCAGCTGTGGCTACCACAATGTCTCCTATTTTCCTCAAAATAGTTGTTCATATCTTCACACACAATGAATTCAGACAAAACAAAACAATATAAAACTGATCAAAACAAAAGAATGAAAACATTATGGGCCTTCAAAATCAGATGATAGGAAGATCAATAATGGCTACCATAATGCCCCTTGTTCTCTTCAAAATAGCTGTCCATACCTTCATACATATTGAAATCAAATAATAGAAAACAGACTAAAACCAACCAAGAAAAAGAATAAAAGCATTATTGGACTTCAAAGCAAGATGATAGAAAATCAGCAATGGCTACCATAATGTCTCATTTTCTTAAAAATAGCTGTTCATCCTATTACAATAATAAAATCAATTCTTATAAACCTTATAGGATAAGTTCTAGGCATGTATAATCTTATACACATATATCTATCCTTTCTGTGTTAGAGGGAAAAACAAAACAAAGCAAAATGCAAGAAAAACAAACACAATAGAGACAAATCAATAACAATAACAAAGAGCCCAAAACAATAACAATAGGCTTTCAAAACAAAATGTTAGGAACATAACTAACTAAGGTTGTTATTTTCATAATTATCTTCAAAAGAATTACTATGATTGCCAGATATAAACATGCAAAATTGATCCTATGAATGTTAACTGCTTTGTTCCAAGAACTAGCAGAATTAGTTGTACGATCATCTTAGCTATCTTAATATATGTATGTATACAAAGTTCGATCTTTTTTCTTTTCCTTTCTTTTTCCCTTTTCCCCATCTGAGTTATTTTTTCCCCCTTTAAGCAGTTTTTTACCCTTTCACAGTGTTTATTGAAGATTTTTGTGTCTTACTTACTCTTTCAGTTTCTTACACTAGGGAGACAATACAGTATTTATACATGTGAGTTTAACTTATTTCACTTATGAGTATGATCCCGAGTCACATCCATTTACTCATAAAAGCCTCAATGTGATCCTTCTATACAACTGAGTAGTACTCCATTGTATAAAAATACCACATCTTTTTTATTCATTCCTTGGTTGATGGGCATTTGGTTTGTTTTCAATATTTGGCTATTGCAAATTGTGCTGCTATAAACATCGATGCACATATATCATCGTGATACGATATTTTCAATTCTTCTGGGAATATGCCCAGAAGTGGAATAGCTGGGTCAAATAAGACTTCTAATCCCAGCTTTGTGAGGAACCTCCAGACTGATTTCCACAGTGGTTTCACCAGCCTACATTCCCACCAATAGTAGAAAAGAATTCCTTTTTCCTCACAGCCTCTCCAGCATTCGTTATTGGTGGTTTCCTTGATCCTGGCCATTCTTTCTGGAATGGCATGGAATCTCAGTGTTGTTTTAATTTGCATTTCTCTAATGACCAATGATGCTGAACATTTTTTCATGTATTTATTTGTCATTTGTATTTCTTCAGCTGAGAAATATATATTCATCTCAGATGCTCATTTTTGGATTGAGTCTTTGAATTTTGGCGGTATGATTTTTTAAAATTTTTTATATGTTCTAGATAGAAGTCTTTTGTCTGAGGGACAGTTGACTAAGATTTTTTCCCAATTCATGGGTTTTCTTTTCACTTTTTTGGAAATTTCTTTTGACATGCAAAATCTTTTAATATGACAAGATCCCAGTAATTGATTGTGGGAAGTATTTCCTATGAAGTTTGATTTTTGTTCATGAATTCTCTGCCTACCCCTATGTGTTCAAGATTTCTACTTACTTTGTCTTCCAGCAGATTTAATGTTTGTTTTTATATTTAGATCTTTGATCCATTTTGACTTTAATTCATAGTGATGGGCATGGGTCTACTTTTAGTTTTCAGCATATGGAAAGCCAACTTCTCCAGCACCACTTATTAAAGAGGTTATCTTTCTTCTAGTGAACATGTTTGGCCCCTTTGTCAAAAATAAAGTGGCTGAGTGTGTTTGTAGTTGTGGTCATATCTTCTAATCTATTCCATTGATCTTCATGCCTGTTTTTATTCCAGTACCATGCTGATTTTATCACAGTAGCCTTGTAGTATAATTTCACGTCAGGGATTCTGATGCCTCTGGCCTTACCTTTGTTGAGGGGGCTCTTGTTTTAAAACCTGAAATCTGTGCTTAAACCCAGTGATATTTCGTATTTGGAGGAAATGAAGGAAAATGTATCACTGTTGTCCTCATTGTTAGCAATGCAGGTAATTTTAGTTTATGCTTGGTTTGCACATCATTAAGATCAGACAAATTAACACTAAAACTTTTAAATTATTTTCTATGACAATTGTAAGTTAATTTTTCTGTTAAGCCAATGGGCCAAACACATTTTCTTTAACAGAAATGTTTATAAACATTTAGATGACATTCTATATTTTGAACTATATTGATCTAGTGCTTTCTTATAGCACAGGATAGTCATTTTTTTAATAAGACAACAAATTTCTGCCTCATTTCTACCTTTTTTTCTGTTTGCTTTTTTTTAATTAAAAAAGACAGCAAAGAATAAACTATAAGAAAGTGCTTGGCTGCCTATCTGGAACAGCTCCTATCTTCTCAATAAAATATAATGAAATAATGAAAGTCTTCCATATTACCAAAAAATGACATAAATACCCTATCTAGTGTCAGAAAGGGAGTGGATTAGCCAGTAACTACAAGGCCAGTGCACTTATTGTGCATGGAGAAAATACATTCATGAGAGACAAAAAGAACCTTCAGTAAGGTTTTTGATTATTGTCCTTCTGTCTTTGAGTCCAGTCTTCTAACAAACATAAATCCTGGCAACTTTGCCTGGAGGTTAACTTTTGTGGGAAGGAGAGGGTGTTTCTTAACAGTAAAGGCCTATGAATACTTGGTCTCCACATATTTGGAACTCACCTTACCAGTAGGAGGGAATAATAACATGATTTCTGGGTGCCATTCCAATAATAGAAACACCACTGGCAGGGAAAAACAGCAAATACCACAGGATCTTAAGTGCAGAGAATTGTAATATTTCTGTCCTTCATTGATTGGAAAGGCAGAGAATCAAGCAATATGATTAGAAATGTACTCAGAGTTCCATGAGAAAATAGTACCTGAGCAGAGTTTTATAACATTTCCGTAGCATACGGTCTATTCTTTGGTTTTACTGAAGGAGAACCATTTCCCATAGTGTTTCAATGCATCATCACAGAACTACATTTAGTGTTCGTATTTATTTTACAGTCTCAAAGCAGCCTCTTTTTCCCCTCCCTTCCTTTTTCCTTCCTTCTTTTCCAGTGTCTTTTTCCTCTCTTGTTCATCTGTCATCTTTCTTTTTACAGAGATTTGTAGATCACCACCATTCATCTTTCTCTCAATTTTCCTTGAATACTTAGCTGCTCGGAGTCCTTCATATCTTTTTCCCCTGTCAGATATGTTGGTTTTGTAAACATTTTCTGTAATCGATGGGTACACAGCAGTTCTTTATCCTCCAGGTTTTAAATGTTGTAGCTGAGTAGTCTGATGGAATCTTGTTATTGGTGGCTACTTTGTTCTTGTTGCTGTTACTTCCATCTGGAAAGTGGGCAGATTTTCTATTTTGTTTCTGGGCTTTAAAAAAAAATCATAGTGTATATTCTACTGAAGATGTTTTCTCCTCAAAAACATTTGCATTTGTCTTTCTTTTGATGAGAGTTTACTCCTATGAATAGTTTAATTATTGGGTTCCCTACATCTGTTTCTTTATCTTGGTGAGTCTATTAGTTCTCCTATTTGTTTTAGGACATCATTTTTCTTCTCTGATCTACCTAAAATATTTGCATTATACCATTATTTATTTTCTATGTCCTCCAACTTTTCTGCCCCTTCTTCTGCTTGTTCTGCTTCTCTCTGCCAAAGCTCCTCAGATACATGACTTTAATTTGGAGATACAGCCTCAGTTCCAACTAAAAGCAGCTGATGGTGGCAAGTATTAGAAGAGACGTGACTGGGGTGGCATCTGGCTTTCTTGGAGAGGCCAGACACGAGGAAGCCTGTTTCCTGTGTCTCTCAGTCTTCTCTGTCCCGCCCAGAAATGGGAGTCAGAAAATTCAAACAATTGTCCAGTGGGTAGGCAGAGATAGCATCCTGACTGTCCACCTCCTTCCCAGAGCTCAGGGATCTTCTGGGGGCAAGTTCTTCTAGTATCATGACTTTCCAATCTTTGAATCCTCTTTTTTTCTTTCACTTTCACTTTTGTACACAATCAGTGGAGTAAAGAGGACTACGGAAGCTTCCACCTGCTGTTGACCCCAGTAGAAATGAGTTGACTGCAATAAGAATTATGCTAAAGAAGCATGAGAAGCAGTTAGTTATCTTCTTTCCAGAATCTCTTTTCTGAGACAAAAACAAAACAAAACAAAACAAAAACAAACAAGCAAACAAATAAAACAAATCCTCACTCAGAGTGAAGATTCACTTGAGATTACGATATTTATCTCAGGCAGACAGCTCTTGGTTTGACATTCTGTCCTGTAAGTCACTATTTGTTTCCATACTTCATTAACATGATAAATGATGTTCACAATTAGTACCTTTGAGACTCTGTAAAACCTGAAAGACTTAACAGCTTTGCCACAGACGGTGAAATTTCCTCATCACAAGCTTTAGTGTTGCCATTTTACACTATTCAGACACTTTGAAAATGCAAACCCACAGATGATTCTGACAGCATGAATATCAGACTCTGCTGAAAGGGACCCCTTGCCTAGTTGAAAATATTTACTGATTATCTCTGAGTTCAGTCAAGTGGAGTTATTCTAAGCGTTATATTATAGCATAGAAAATGTTTTTCAAAGTTTTCCTCCATAATATTATCAAACCTTCATCTTTGGCAAAATTCCAGAGGTTGAATTTCAAGCTGATAATACTTTTGTTTCTTTATAAATGAATAGGTTCCTTGCTTTTTCATTCTGTGAGTGTTTTTCTACTTTTTAGTAGAAAAAATTTTGTTTCTCACCCTCTTAGTCTTAGTTGTGGCAATTTTTGAACTGGTAGGGCTGAAACTTGGAGTATCTCATTTAAATTTCATTTTCTTCTTTTAAGAAGTCAATGAAAGGAAAAGAAATATTAGCAATATGAATCTGAATCTAGAACTTAATGGTAACGGGATTTTAGAAAGTTTATTAGCTATGTAATGTACAATTCTTGGCACAAAAGTAAGTACATTGCCAATTAAACAATGTCCTTTTCCTGATTTAATAGCTATAAGCAAAGACATAAACATTTTGATTTCATAAAAATTTACTCTCATATAGTCTTTCAAATATCAAGTGTCTTCTTTATTAATTTGCTTTGCTTCTGTTTTTCTGGCTTTAGTGTCTAAGAAAATATTTTAGGTTGAGGAGTTAGAACAGATTTCTGATTCATAGACTGATGAATGCATGTTTTGAAATTGATAAAAATGACTGTAATAGATAAAAATGTATTGCAGTAGAAGTATCACATTGGTAGATTGGTGACTTTCCAATTTTTATTTCCATTCCAGACTTTTCTTTTAAACTCATGATATAAATCTCACAATCTACCTGGCTTTTTTATTAAGACACTTACGATGTATCTTTCACATTGCATGTCAAAGCAGAGTTCTTTGTTTCCCATTTACGAGTGTCATTTACGAGCATTGAACACCTTCCCTCAAAGTAACATCCACCAGCAACCTTCCGATGTGATCTTACTTGGAATGATGGTGTTTGAATAAGTAATTAAGATAAAGATATTAAGACAAATGCATCCTGGGCTTAGGAGGGCACCAAATCCTATGACAAGTGTCCTTATAAAAAACAAAAATATAGATTATAAAGGCCCAGGGCAAAAAGACCTGAAGATCAAAGCAGGTAATGGAGTTATGCTGCCTGTCCTGTGGGTATCTGGTGGCACCAGCAGCTGGAAAGAAGAGTCTTCCCTGCAGTCTTTGGGTGGAACATGTCCTATTGTCACCTTGATTCCAGACTTCTGGCCTCCAAACTGCTGAGAGAATAAATTCCAGATACTTTGCAGCCACTTGTTTTATGTTAAATTGTTATACCAGTCATAAAAGATGAATATACCACCCCTTCTGAAAACTGTTCTTCCATTATCTTCCAAATGCAAACAAATGGTATTTTCACTGACAAAACACTGAAGCCATCTATGGCTCTTCTGTCCCGTGTCTAAAATTCAGTTCATCAGCTAATTCTGCTGGCTTTACCTTCCAAAGGTAACCAGAATCCAACTGCTTCTCACCACCACTGACACCGTACCCAACCCAGGCCACCACTGTCCTCTGCCCAGGTGTTAGGGAGTAGCCTCCCAGCCGGTCTGCCTGTTAAACTCTTGCTCCTCCCTCTTCAAAGAGGTACCAGCGCAGTCCTTTTAGAGTTAAGCCACACCACCTGGGCTCAGTCAAAGATGCTGCCAAGTTCTCCGTGATGGGCCAGCTCCTAATGAACACTGTGAGCTCATTCTCTTGCGTTCCTGTATCTTTACTCCAGTGCCCCATGAAGCTTTCTCTGACTTCTCCCTTCCCTCAGCTTCTTAGTAAAAGCAATCATGACCTGGCACGCTGTGTGTTTGTCCCCCACCACCCTCCCCTGAGCGTCACTAGGCAAGAGCCCTGTTTTGTCTGATTTTTAGGTTATTGGATCCCTAGAGCTGATGCTTAGTTAAGTACCCAGTATTTATTTATCGAGATGTCAGACTGTATTGTGAGAGTCTTGCTAATATTCATTTCTAAAATGGTAGAAAAAGATCAGGCATCTTGATTATATGTTTGTTTATGTTCTGTTTTTGATTTTATTAACAACTAAATTTTATTTTAAATGCAATATGATTTTGATATGTAACTGTATCTAACAGGAATCAGAGAACCTGAAAGGAAAAAGTCCAAAGGCTTCTCCATCTCTCTGGTATTTTGTCTGCAATTCAAATTTATCCCTGCTCTCCTATGTAGATTTTAACTTGCTTTCAAATTTTTATTAGTGATTGAGTTGATCCAGTTAAAATGTAGCAGGTAAGATCTTTGCTCTGTTTCTTTTACTTCAACAGCATTAAAAACACTTATAACTTGGCGAGTCAGAGGGAGTGGCTGCCACCTCTCCCAGTCCCCCATCCTCCATTGCCCTGCTCTGGGGGTGACAGCAACACCCCCTCCTAAAGCTGTCTTTGCTGAGCATACCAGTGACATATTCATGGCTCAACTCAGGAACCTCCTGCCTGTTTTCTCAGTGTATTTAGCTTTCGCAACTTCTCCTCTTGGTTGTGGCATGGTTTTTCTCCTACCTACAAGCTAATGTTCTCCACTTTTCTCTGCAGCATCTGTTCCCCCTGCCTGCTAAATATGGGCAGAACACAGAGCCCGGTCTCCCAGGCTTTCCGCACTTGCTTGGAAGGCTTCCAAGATGACATCTCTTGTTGTCTGTTTCTCTGTGTATGTGTGTGTGTGTGTGTGTGTGTTTCTCTGTGTTTCTCTCTCTCTCTCTCTCTCTCTCTCTCTCTCTCTCTCTCTCTCCCTCTCTCTCTCTCTCTCTTTCCTCATTCACAAACACAAATCTATGTACCTCTCTTTTACACACAAACCTATATACCTCTCTTTCATAGCCAACTATGTTGGGCCTATGTCAAGATTTAGGCAAGAACATTTCATATAAGTATTTTGAAAACTCTCCTTTTCCAGCTGACAATAGGAGAAATGTGCTGTCACTGTAGAGAACTCAAGAACTGTGAAAAAGTAGATGTCTAACACACCCTTCTATAAGACTTGTTTTAAGGGATTGTTTCTGCTGGAAATGTACATATATAATTGTTATTCTTCATTGTCCATGTTTACTCCTTTTTAACATTGTGAGCCTATTTTCATGTCATTTAATACTGTTTTAATTCTTTCCAAGTCCCTGTCAGTAGCTATGTAAGACACATGTTCTCTGACTGACATCAAGACAGTCTCTGAATACAGAAAGTCCTGAGTAGTTTCACTGTGAGTAACCACACGAATGGTGTACATTTTATTTTTCCATTACTACTTTCATTCTAGCAGCACTCCATCTCTCTTAGTGCTGTGAAATGATATCTCTCTAAGGGTCAAAAATATGAGCTGAATTCCTGAGGCCTGGCTTCTCCTTCATCTGCTGGGCTTGGCAGTGATTTTCAATCTGTGTGACTCTTAGGAGCTATTTCTAGTGGAGAACAATGTGGGTGCCGAGGTGCCTGGCAAGAAAGTTACACGGGGAGCAGGGCAGTCGAAAGGGCTGGAGATGTGGATTTGGAGAGATTTGGAAGGGGCTGCCACAGCTACCTTCAAACCCTGGACAAGGAGTCATGTCGGGGACAATGTGGCTCATTCTAGCACTTATGGAGGGTGGAGATGCCACCAAACTGGAGGCAGATTTTAATTCAACAAAGGAAAGCTTACCTTGCAAGATTTCTGACAGTTCAATAATGGAGAAAACCTAAGTTCCCCAATGGGCTTCTGCAGAGGGTATTCCAGGGTGTCATGGGCGATTGGATGCCAAATTGATTCTCGTATTCTCTTTAGACTTAAGCTATGATCCTACATAGTCTCCAGCCCCACCCCCAGCATTCTACCTACATTCAAATAAAGTCTTAGCTGCCACTAAATGGACAAGAGCTTTCCTTGGATTATCCCAGACTGATTTTTGAGGTTACATCAGATTTCATTCTAAAGAATTGCTGAAATCAGTAAAGAGTGCTGTTATCCTGGATGATTGACTCTTTCATGAAGTCTACAACAGTCAGGTGGTGATGCACATCTAAACGACGTACAGTCCGGGTAGGGCTCGACGCACCCTGCAGAGACAGCTGTGGTTTCTGAATCCCAGCTCTGCCACTTTGCCAGCTGCGGGGCCTTAGGCCACTTGTCAAAGCCTTCTGGTGATAACTTCACCAGGATCTTGTGAAGATGAAATCCTTTGCTGTTTGTAGAGTGCATCCAAGTCCATCAATTATCAATCACTTATGTATTACTGTACAGAAGAGGTAATGCTGGGTGCTCTGATTTAGCAATGAGCTCATTACCTACTCTGCTTTGAAAAAACCCTTAGCCTAGTGGAAGGTACCATCAAGAGAACCAAATAGTACTGTGAGGTGTGTTTATGTTCTAATAAGGTCTGTGCAAATTCTAGGGTGCCCCTGGCCAAAGTCTTGGGTGGCTGGAAAGGCTTGTGTGGGAGGACAGCTAAGCCTGAGCTGCAGTGCAGTTAGTGAGTCATAAACTGGGTCAGTATGGGCAAAACTTGGTCAGTGAGAAGGAAGAGGCCGTATGAGAGGAGACTAAAATGGGAGAGAAGACAGGGTAGTCCATAGACTCGAACACCTGCTTATAGTGTTAGGTAGCAGAGGTGCATGTGTGTGAGACCTACATTAAGGCTTCCTGGCAAGAAGAATGAATAACTTTTCATTATGCTTATCTTGATTCAGTCTGTATGCTTTTTTTCCAGGAAGTCTCATGTTTTATGTTTGAGTATCTACAAGATTGCTTTTATCAGTGAACCTTCTGCCTCCACTCCACTCTTGCCTCGTTTCACAGGCTCCTGAAGCTAATACTCACGTGCATAGACTTAAAGCACCATATTATTATCCTGGCTCCAGGAAGCAGCCTCTGCTGGTTTGAAGGAGTTCTTCTGTGGCACAGAATTCTGCTATGTGCCTGCCTAGTTTTTAATGATGAACTAAAATAACCCTAATGAATAATACTTGGCCTGAATTAATTTATTCAGAGGTTGTTCATTTGATCATTTAGAGATAGTTAATTATATAAGAGTTGAGGCATCTCTTTCCCAAATAGTCATGCAAAATAGAATATTTTTCAGACTTGGCATTTCTGTCTCACCACAATTTGTTTCCTTATTTTCTCCTTTCTTTTGTAAGTGCAGTAACATAAAAATGTTTAACTCAATTTCAAATATAGCTCTGTTCTTTATAAAGAGCAAAAGATCATGTTTCCTGATTAGCATTAGATATAATACTATGAATGATCATTTCAGTTATTCAGTTTTGCCCATATTTTCTTTATTATGCTTCTTTTGCATGTTGTACTATTGACATTTATAGACTTGCTTTCATTAACATGAAATGGACTGCATTTATTATTTATCTTGGTAAACTTTTTTGGCTTATTAAAGCCTTTTATGCCACTTGAAGAAATTTCAAAATGTGGAAAGTCCTCAGTGTTCTAGGGAGACGACAGACTGTTCCACAAATTTATCACCAAATGTGTTTTAAATTTTCTCTGAAGTTTCTTTGCTTGAAAAAGACACAAAAGTAGAAGCCACTCAGCCTGTGTCCTCTCCCTTTTGCTCCTCCAAAGGGAAGGAAAGAGCTAACATCAATGCCAGCTGGCAGTTTGCAGCAAAAAAACATTAAGAATGGGCATCGCTTGTTTTAGATTTTGTTTCCCGTTGTAGATACATGACCCCACCAGAAGGGGACAGAGCGGAGCAGTGAGCATGGGGAAATCGAGCTGACTAAATAGCTTTACGTGTTATAATCTCAAGATTTTTTTTTTTTTACAATTTCTATTTCTTAAATAAGAGCAGTCAAATATAGTGGCATGTCACTACCTAGGACATCTGTTGGTAGTGAAATAACACTGGATGAACTCCATCCCCGGTTAGCAAAGCTCTTCGGGTAAAGGGACCGCTGCATTAGTGAGTTATCACCTCACCATTTTCTACATGCAAAGAAAGACAGGTATTGAAAAGTAAGTGAAATTGTCCAAGAGAATTCTGTCATTTGGTTTAAATGAAAAGTCATGCTTCAAAGAGTAATGTATTCCAACCTCTGCAAATGCAATTATTCAATCACCAGTTTGCATCAAAGTCTTCTTTCAAAAGTATCACCAAAGTAGGTTCTGACGTACTCCCAGTCGATCTGCATCTTGTAGCTGCCCAGGTTATTCCTACAGTCCCCAGGTATGTAGTCAATATTAAAAAGCACCTCATGCAAATTACCGTGAACTGCTCCATTGCTTTCATTGTTTTTGTCATTGTGAACATTTTTAAGAAATGGAAGTTAAATTTCATTCATTAAACGCACACTTTAAAAATCTTACTACTACTAACAGGGCTTACTGCAAAGTGACAAGGAAAACCAAACAATGAAATAGTTGTTGACTCATACCATCAAGCAAACTAACAAAACACAGAAGAGCCATCGGACTATCCTGTGTACTCGACGGCAGGACTGTTCAGTCTCTGTTTCTTAAACTCCTTTATTCATTTAAGTTGCACCTTCCTACGTTGCCCTTGGCACCAACAGGCAATTCAGTAGTTTCCTGCATTGCACAGGCTATAGGTAACCGGTGGTCACACCCAATGGCTGACACGGCCAAGGAGTGTCACATATGGTCTCCAGGCCGTATTGTCTGAGCTGGCTCCTTGGACCAGCAAGTGTCTTGAGTGGGAAACGTTAGCCATCGTGAGTCCAGGTGGGAGAAGAGGGGAGAAAGGTGATTGCTCCTTCACTTTCAAATTAAACATGTCCAGTGGGCATGTTCTTTTCTGTGAGCACACAGTGTCTCTCACATGTGAGGGGCAACACAGGTAGAAGCCACAAGTTCAGAGTTCTTCCAAACCCACCTTGGCTTACTGCAATATAACCAAAAACATCAAGGGCTGGTGCTTAACCACAGGACTCAGGTGTACATGCTCCGTGAAACAGAGGAGCTCTGTTGCTTCTGTCTGACTCCTTTTATCCTGTTTCTCCACTTCTTAAATGCTTTTTCATTTTAGGAGAATTGCCTTGGCACTCTCCCTCCATATCTTAACTTTTTACAAGCAATAAAATCCAGTTTCTTCCCACCTTGATAATTTTACAGGTTTAATGATAGTTGTAACTTGGTGTTTACTTTTTTTTTTACTCGAAAGAGAATTTCTTTTCAGTCACATGATTGAAAAATTATTCTAAATATGTACTTGGATTTCAACAACTTTATTTCATTTTTCTCTATATACTCTTCAGAGAAGATACTAGTACTAGTGGAAATAAGAGGAATAAGGAAGATATGAGGTCTCTCATAACCAAAAGTTATATTTTAGAGAATACCTCAGAGAAAGCTAGTTCCGTGGCACTGTATTAATTTACTTCTTGTTGTTTTGTAACTTTCTAAAATACATCTCAGTGTATTGTTTCTCCAAGTAGAATATCAACTCTTGGAGGGCTTTTTGTCATATGAGTATTACTCCATAAATTTCAGTATAGTTCCCATATTTATTTAGCCCCTATATTTATTGCCATGGTAGTCAATAAATTTCTCTGACCGTGGCTACCTGTACACAGGATCCATTTATCACTTTTCATTGGATTCTCATTGCCTTTAATCCCAGCCAGTAAGTAAGGCAATGCGCTGGAAGTTTAGCTGCTGGGATCCAAGTATGCGCCAAGAGGAAGCCCTTTCTGTTCAATACGATAAATGAGATTGGGTGAATTTAGTCCCACAGCAACTTGACCTCTGTTTATTGAATTACAACCTAGGACAGTGAAGTGGACCATTTTAACTTTACAATATGATGATTTTTTTACACCATCATACGCACATGTGATCTTGCACCTAGAAGTCTCTCTTCCACCAGCCAGCCGGAACTCCTCCGAAATCAACACCACTTGACTTCCTTAACCATAGATCCATCTTGTTTTTTAGGGACTTAAATGAAGAGACTTACAGACACTAGTGTGTGGCCCTTTACTTTGTACAGTGAAATTTTAAATTAAATTATAAAAGGTAGTAATTATATAAATTGCATAAAGAGGTATGTACCTCTTTGGATTTTTTAAAAGTAACTTTAGCTAGCATGTAGACTAAAATGTAAAAGGTGGCCAGTACACCAGGATCTCTCATCATGCTCATCTATTGAATTCCTCAATGCCAAGCGTCCCTACTTGTGATTGTTAAGCGTAAGTCAGTTTAACTGGGTTTAGAAACTCATAGCAGATTATTAAAGCACACCTCTATGTGTGTCTGGCTGAGCCGTGGAGCCGTGACCTTGGGTACTGTATTGGCTTTCTAGTTGCTTATTCCCCGACACAGTCCTGCTCTGCTTCCTGGCTGAGTATCTTTGCACCCTTCCACGATGGTGTTTTTATCTTGAAGACAGTTAACCATGAACTAATCCACTGAAACGCTGAGCCTATGAAACTGCTCCTCTTTGAAGTGTTGGGTATTGGGTATTGTGTGCCAGTGATGGGAAAGCTAATATACCAGTTTCCTGCCTCTTCAGTGTGTCTTTATGTAAGTGGAGTCATAATTTATGTACAATTCTATGTTTAACTTCTTTTCACCCCAAATTATATTTGGTAAATTCATTTAACATGTATATTTGTTTATTCTTTTCCATTTCTGTCTAGATTTCAATCATAGGTATATATCACCATTTAAAAATTTTATTAAGTATTTCTTGTGACTTTTAGTTTTTTTCAGTGTGGGGCTGCTATGAGTATAGTGCATCTCGTTCTCTGAATCTATATATGTACTTCTGGTGGGTATAAATGTGGCAGTGGAAATGTGCACATGCATGTTTGGAAGATACTACCAAGCAGTTTTTCAAAATGATTGTTGGTTTCCTTTTTATATCAGTATTGTGTGAGTGAAAGTTTGGGTTTTCTTCCTTCTTTACCAACCAACCCTACATAGTGGTGCATCCATAAGCTGACTTTGTGCAGGGAAATAAAGCCTTATCTCTCATGCTTGTGATCTAAATATGCCCACTGTGGCCAACTGGAAAATACTAAAATGATGTCATTAAATTCAGGGTTAGGTTGACCTATGCATGGCCACTGGTGCGTATCCTTGGTTCTTCACCATTCTCAGTGTAGCCATTCTTTCTGACAAGGTACATGATGGTTTTAGATTTCTTTTTCCCTGATGATTAGTGATTGTTCAGACTCTTTTCTAATATTTTTAAAATTCTGTGCCTTTTTCTTGTTAGTTTGTAATTCCTTATGAACTCTGTGTGAAAGTCTTTGTCATATATATATATATATATATATATATATATATATATTGGCTGGGATTACACATGCGTACTACCATGCTCACCAACAGTATCCTTGATAACAGAAGTTCTTGGCTTTGTCAAGTGTGCTGGTCCCAGCTACTCCTGAAGTTGGTGTGAAAAGATTATGAGTGTCCAGATCAGCTTGGGTCACATGGGCAGATCCCATCTCAGAAAAAAGAAAAGTTCTTTCTTTTGATGAATCAAACTTATCAATGTGTCCTCTAAAACTTGAAGTCTATAGATCCTATTTGGAAATCTTAGCGTACCACAGATCTGCAGAAGGGGCGAGAGGGGAAAGTGGGAAAGTAACAATGATAAAGACGTGATATGTGTTATATATGTGTACCACCTCCCTACAATGAATGTAGTCATTATGTACTGCAAACATGTACAAATAAAAGTTAAAAAAGAAAAATACATAAAATTAAAACTCTCATACTACATATATGAGAAAAAAGAGAAATCTTTACTTACCAAAATTCTGAAATTTTTTCCGCCTTTTTCCTCTGAATAGTTGACTGAAATGTAGACAGGAGGCCAAGAAACCACTGGTTCCCTTTGGGATGTCCAATTTATAGGACACACCATTCTTTCCCTCATCATCTGGGAAAGAAAGCAGTGTGTTTTTAGCGTGTGGGTCTTTCTCTAATTATCCATTTTGTTTCTTTGATCTATTTGTCTGTCCTGTAAATACCTCTCTTTTTATTTACGACAGCTCTTTAATTGGCTTGCTGTCTGGTTGTGAATCTTCCACTTTTGTTCAGCTGTTGTTTTGTTTTGCTTTAGTCAGCTATTTCCACAATGGTGCTAAATAACTACCTGACATTCTGAGGCTGTTAGCAGTAAGCCTTTGTCCTCGCTCTCTGGGATTGAATGAGCCTGAGGGCTTCCCCTTCCCTTCCGGCTGCAGGTAGGTAGGTAGGTACTGAGGGCCAACTTGCCCGAGGTGTCTCATTCTGGACCCAAGCCAAGGGAGAAGTGGCAAAGCCCAGGGGATCGCATACACACAAACGCATCTCCTACTCCCACTTGTACAGCTCAGGGCCAAAACTGAGAATCCAGGAAGGGTCTTCTATCCAGTATTACTACAGGGAAAGAATTGGGACTTATAAGTTAATCTAACATAATTGCCTTGGGTATTCTTGAACGTTTGCATTTTCATGCAATTTTTAATAACTGGTCAATTTTGTGCAACAAACCGCTGGGATTTTGGTTGACGTTTGGTGACCCCATAAATTGGTTTGCTGGTTATTACTACCTTTATAATATCATGTTCTCCAATACAAGAATGTGGTAGATACTTCCATGTACTTCTTTAATTTTTTTGTCAATGTTTTATAGTTTCTGGGTAGAAGATTTATGAATCTTTCATTAGATTTTTTCATTCATGTTTGATGCAAATTGGTGAATTTTGAATAACATTTCTTTACTACTTTATATTTTTGTTTTTGTTGAGATAGAGGGGCACTTTTTATAATGATTCTATATGTGATGATTTTATTAAATTTTCTATGAATATAAATCATTTGCTAGAGGTTTATTTGGATTTTAATGATCACAATCATATTTCTGTTAATGGTGATAGTTTTATTTCTTCATTATATATATGTTTCAATATATAAATATATGTATATGTATATGTATATGTATATGTATGTATACATGTGTTTTTACTTTAATATAGTAGCTAAGATTTGCAGTTCAATGCGAAAAGTGGCTTGATTGAAATATAATTGACAAATGCTGTATGTGAGTATATATATGATATCTAACATGTTTTAATATGTGCATATATTATATAAATGTATTCATTACCATACACAGTTATTACTTTTCTTTTGTAGCAAACACTGTAGATAGTCTCTCTTAGCAGCTTTGATGTACACCACATATTATTTTAAAATCTGCTATGTCTCTGAACTTTGTGGGAAAGATATCAATACTTACCATTAAGTATGATGAAGCAATTTGCAAATAGCTTTTATGAGATAAAGGCAGTTCAATTCTTTTTTATCTTTTTAAAATTTCATTTAAAGCGAAAAAACACAAAACAGAAAAAAGGGTAGCAACAATACAGAATTCCAAAGGGAAAAAAGAAAAGAACAAAAAAACACTTAAAAATCACTACTTGATAAATTACATACTGTCATCTTGGAAATAGTTGTTCAAGTTACAAAATTAAAGCATACAAAGTAAACATTCAAACAGTGAGACTGCAAATAGTTCTGCTCAACAATCTAACAAAAATTAGTAATATGGTCATCTATCTTACACACTTACACATACATACAGTTATATAATTTAGAGCACTTTCTTTTCCTCTCTTTTTTACAGTAGCAACTACACATGTTGGATTTTATTATTCCTACATTTCTTATTACTTTTTACACTAGAGACAAAATGTGATATTTACAAATATGATTCTGATTTATTTCACTAATGAGGATAGTTTCAAGTTGCCTCCATTTATCTATTAAGGCCTGAAGATCATCTTTTTTATAGATGAGTAATACTCGATTGTATAAAAATACCACATTTTTTTCATCCACTCTGTGGTTGATGGACATCTTGGTTGTTTCCAAGATTTAGCTTTTACAAATTGTGCTGCTATGAGCATGGGTGTACATATATCACTATGATATGACCTTTTCAGTTTTTCTGGGAAAATACCCAGGAGGAGAATAGCTGGGTTGAATGGAGCTTCTAATCCTAGTCTTTTGAGAATTCTCCATATTGATTTGCATAGTGGTTGAAACAGTCTACACTCCCACCAGCAGTGGAGCAGTGTTCCTTTTTCCCCCGCAGCCTCACCAACATTTGTCATCAGTTGATTTCTTGAAGGCAGCTATTCTTTCTGGAGTGAAATGAAATCTCAATGTTGTTTTAATTTACATTGCTTGAATGACCAGTGATGGTGAACATTTCTTCATGTATTCATTTGCCATTTGTATATCTTCATCTGAGAACTGTGTGTTCATCTCAGCTGCCCATTTTTGGAGAGGGTCTTTGAATTTGGGGGGCTTGATGTTTTTCAATTCTTTACATGTTCTGGATATAAGTCCTTTGTCTGAGGGGTTGCTGGCTAAAATTCTTTCCCATTCTGTGGGTTTTCTTTTCACTCTGATGGTGATTTCTTTTGAAGTGCAGGAACTTTTCAATAATATGAGATACCAGTTGTTGATTCTCTGAAGCATTTCCCAGGCAGTTTGTGTTTTGTTCATGAATTCTCTGCCTACCCCTATGACTCCAAGACTTCTACCTACCTTGTCTTCCAGTAGACTTAGTGTTTCTGTTTTAGTGTTTAGGTCTTTGATCCATTTAGACTTTATTTTTGTGCATGGTGACAGGCATCAATCTAGTTTCAGTCTTCTGCATGTGGAGAGCCAGTTTTTCCAATACCATTTATTAAAGAGGCTATCCTTTTTCCAGTGGACATGTTTAGCCCCTTTGTCAAATATCAGGTGGCTGAGTGTCTTTGTAGTTGTGCTTGCATCTTCTAATCTGTTCCATTGATCCTAAGGTCTGTTTCTTTGCAAGTACCATGCTGATTTTATCATTGTGGCTTTGTAGTACAGTTTCAATTCAGGAATTGAGATGCCTCCTGCCTTGCTTTTATTGTCCAGAATTGCCTTTGCTATGCTAGGTTTCTTCTGGTTCTAAATGAATTTTAGCAGTGTTTGCTCTAGATCTGTGAGGTATGTCAATGGTATTTTGATTGGGATTGCATTAAATCTGTGTAACAGTTTTGGGAGTATGACCATTTTCACAATGTTGGTTCTTCCTAACCAAGAGCAAGGAATATCCTTCCATTTTCTAATATCGTCTTCAATCTCTTTTTATAGTGTAGTGTAATTTTCAGCATATAGGTTTTTTACATTCTTAGTTAGGTTGATTCCTAAGTATTTCATTTTTTTAGATGTTATTGTGAAGGTTGATATTTTCATAATTTCTCTCTTAGTGAATTTCTTGTTTGTGTACAGGAATGCTATTGATTTTTTAAAAATTTTATTTAATGAGAAAAAAGAATAAAGGTAGCAACAATACAGAATGGGATAATTACAATACCTTTGCATTTACTGAAGAATGTTTTATGTGATAATATAAAATCTAGTTTGGAGAATGTCCCATGCGCAGCTGAAAAGAATGTGTATTCTGTTGTGGTTGGATTGAACATTCTGTAAACATCTACTAAGTCCAATTGCTTGCATGTATGATTCAATTCTATTATTTCTTTTCTGACTTTTTGTCTAGTTGATGTATCTCTTTGTGACAATGGGCTGTTAAGGTCCCCAGTTATAATTGTGTTCCTGTGTATTTGGTTTTTCATGTCCATTAGTATCTGTCTTATATAGTTGAGTGCTCCTGTGTTTGGTGCCTATATATTTATAATTGTTAGTTCTTCCTTTTGAATTTTTCTTCTTACAAGTATGTAGTGACCTTCTTTGTCTCTTAATCATTTTAGGTTTGAAGTTCACATTGTCTGCAAATAGAATAGTTACCCCTGCTTTTTTCTGGGTTCCTTTTGCATGGAATACTGTTTTCCATCCTTTGACTTTTAATCTATGAGTTTCCTTTTGGGTCAGATGTGTTTCTTGTATACAGCATATTGTGGGATCGTGTTTCTTGATCCATTCTGTCAATCTATTTCTTTTCATAGTTGAATTGAGGCCATTTATATTGATGGATATCACTGATATGTACTAGCTTGACTTTGCCATGTTATGTTCCAATTGTTTGGTTTCTGCTTTTCCCCTTTATTTAATTGCTTGTCCTACCTGATAGTTTCTTTCTGTTGTTGTTCTGGGGATTGTGGTCATTTTTATCTCTGCCTAGAAAGAGTATGTCTTTCAATAATCTTCCTAGGGTTGGTTTGATGAACATGAATTTCTTCAGTTGTTCTTTGTCATGTAAGTATCTTATTTCTCCATTAAATTTGAATGAAAGTTTTACTGGGTACATCAGTCTGAGTTGAAAGTTATTTTCTTTCAGGGCTTGAAATATCTCACTCCAAGCTCATCTTGACTTGAGGGTTTGTGCTGAAAAGTCTGCTGTACTTCTAATGGGCTTTCCTTAATAGATGAGTTGTGTCTTTTCTCTAACAGCTTTTAGAATTCTGTTTTTATTTTGTATGTCTGAGATCTTAATTATGATGTGTCTGGGTGTAGATTTATGTTGGTTGTGACTGTTTGGTGTTCTATATGCCACATTTATCTGCATATCAGATTTCTCACCATGTTTGGGAAATTTTCTATTACTTTTGTGAATATTTTAGTTATGTCATTTGCACTGACTCCTGTGTCTTCACTAATGTCTATTAATCTTATATTGTTGCTTTTGGCATCATCTTGATGCTTTTGGATTGTCATTGCATGCTGCTTTGTTATTTTTAAAAGTTCTATCCTTTTATGATCATTAATTGCAATCCTGTCCTCAAGGTCCAAAATCCTACCCTCGGCTTCATTTATACGTTTTTGCATACTTTGAATAGAACTTTTTGTTTCTTGGATGTCTCTTTGAGTTTGTTTCATGAGTTCTGCTTGTTTTCTATATTGTTCATTCAAAGCTTCAATCAGTTTCTCATGTTCCTGTGCTTTTTTCTCTATTTCTTCTTTAGCTGTGTTCAGCAACTCCTTTACTAAGGTTGTTATTTCTATCTTTACATGGGAGAGTACTTCTAATTTGATTTCCTC